>CM062393.1:19156800-19307672 GCA_031304145.1 Cardiospermum halicacabum | reverse complement strand
CTCAATTCAGTTATTTCAACTACGTCAAATGATATTTCAAATTGGTCAAGACTCTCCAGTTTGTGGCCGTTAGACAAAAAGAAAAGCAACTTGGAGAAAAAGAAATGAAACTCCTTTTTTTTTTTATTGAAATTTAATAAACCTAAATTAAAACTGGGCTAAATGATAAATGAAGCAAATGCAACTATGAGTGAAAACAAAATTTACATGCATATGTTCTACCAAATAAATATAATACCAATTTAATTACTTAATTTTTCTAAACTCTATTATTATAAACTAATACTTCTTTAAAATGACTTTACTTTTCACCATTTATATAAATTAATGAAATAGTAAGACTGTGATGTGGATCATTTCGATTAAAGATTTTCAAGTTACCTTTTTTAAAATTAACTTATTTTACATTTACATAATTATAAAAAAAATTAATATCATGAATAACCCATTTAAAACTCATACGAATATATATATATATATATATATATTTAATTACTTTTCTTTTTTATCTTTAAAAATTATTAATTAGTGTTTATATCATTTTGAATTTCCCTTTTCCTTTTTCAATTCTAAAATTATATGCCATGATATTTTTTTTCCTTTTTAATTAACACAGCTGATATTAATTTATTATGGGGTTATTTTTATTTTTGTTATTTTATAACTTTTATTTACATTATATAGTCAAACTTTAAAAATTTTACAAAAATAATCTTTTAAACTTTCTCTTTTAAAAAATGAACCAAATTGACTATTTTACCATTTTGTGAAAATCTTTACACTGATCTATGACAGTGTGAAGGTGGTACGTGAAGAGGATCTGTGAATGTGTGAATGTCTATTTTTTGAAAATCAAAGTTTGGATGATTTAAAAATAGAAATAAAGTTTTGTTGGTTTAGTTTTGAATTTTTAAATTTTATTTGGTTCATTTTATATAATTTTCCCATTTATTATTCTAAAGACAAAAATTGATAAAATTATTTAAGTTTTAAAAAGGACAATATTAACATAACTCCAGAATGAAGTTAAATAGATTAGACATAAAAATATGTATTAGTTTAATGATAACATTTTAAGGATTAAAATTTACATAACTAATATTATGTAATAATTGCTTAAATGTTTTAAATTTATTTATATCTTTTTAATTCATTTTTTTTTATTTTAACATTTCAAAACAATAAAATAATAATACTTATAATAATGATAATAATTTATTTTTAGTTGTAAAGATATGTGCTAATTTTTTTTTTAAGTTGATTTTAATATTATGAATTAATATTATATTTTTATATAGTATTTTCAATGGGTTAAGTTTTCATTACTCTCAAACTTATTAAATATAAAACTATCGTGAATATCAACATGCAGTTTTATATTTGAACCATAAAGCAATTATTAAGAAAGTCATTGTGAAATTATTATGCATTTGAAAATTGAAATTATATTGTGAAAAATTTGTAAGTTATAACATAAAATGATAAATTTAAATTATCATTAACATTTATAAAGACGAGTGTATAACCGTACAAAACATGTATTCTACAATATAATAAATACTCATTATTCTCATTTTTATTTTATTTATTTATTTACTTATTTATTTATATATTCACGCAAGTTGCTCGGAGTCCAAAACAAGAAAATATAAAACATTTGAGGGTTCCTTTTAGCTATATAACTAAAAATGATAAATAGATTTATTATTATTTTCAGTTCAGTTACTTCTTTTTTAATAAAATAAATTTGAAACCCTATAATAATAACTATATTGATCAATTTTAAATTCTTTACACAACAAACATATAATCCCAGTTTTCCATATTGTATTTGTTTGTCTATAAACAATAAATAATAATAATAATAATCGGAATATTTTGTTTGTTTCTAATTAAAATAAAGAAAAAAGAAAAAGAAAAAGACTTATGATTAGTTTTTTTACCTATTTATAAATAATAAAATATAAATAAATAAAACCGAGACGATTTCTTTTTGCAACTAAATTTCGGAGATATTCGATTTCCACCATTTTCAATGATTTGAGTTTGTATTCTACGTTTTCCAAGAAATATGGAACTCAAGATGAAATTCTATTTGATTAGAATACGTATTAAATGATTTGGAGTTTTTTGCCTACGGATAAAATTAAAAATCTTATATTTTTATAGTACTAAATTAAAATTTTCAAATCAAACCATAACACTCAATCAAAAATGGGAAAGTTATTTAATTATATTATTACAAGATTATGGATAAAAAAAATTACTAATACATATTTTACACAAAAATATATTAATTTTATATAAAAAAAAAATGACAAATCCCGTGCAACCCACGGGTTTATTGTCTAGTTGAATAAAAGAAAATAGATACACAAAAAGAATTAAAAAAATTGATTATGAAAACTATGAAATAAAGTAATAAAAATAATAATTATATTTATAAAATACATGTGAGAATTAACCAACATTTATTACCCTTACAAAATAGATGTCTTAAATGAATAACAATGACATGTCATTAAAGTGTTAAATGAAAAAAACAACTCAATATGTAAGAATCGATTCAATTAAATAAGATGTGAAAATTATCATTTTAAAAAATAAATAATTATGACATATGCGGAAAAAGCGTCGTGTTTATTAATTATCGTGTTAAATAACAAAAAGTAAGAATTGATTTAATTAATTTAGGTGTCAAAATTGTCATTTCATTAAAAATATATACGTAATTAAAATTAAAATTACAAAAAAAATATATTCAATTATTAAATTTTAAGGATATATGTGTAATTTTAATTAAAAATTATGACATGTCCTATTATTAGAAACACAAACTCCAACAAATAAAATATTAGAGAGAAAAAGTGGAATTAATGAGTCAGATTCAAACCACTGAAAATAGAAGTTTTGAAGTTTTGATGCACGTGAATATTAAAGTTGACCACCTGTACCATTGTAATTTATTTTTATAACTTTCTCTCCATATGGATGATCTACTATACAAACAGGAGAATAGAGAGAAACATTCGAGATGCTCTAATCTTTTTTAGTTATTATAAAATTTTTAAAACAATCTAAATAAATTATTATAATTATTTTTAAATTTTGATTATATATTTACAAAACAAATGGATGTTTTTGAGGAGAGTAATCTTATATTACTTTACTCTTTTTTTTTATATATATATATATAATAGCATTATAAGTATATAAAATTTTATATTCATTACGGAAATTGCTATTGACTGAGTTGATAATATTAAATTTATTTAATATTTATTATGATAAATAAACTATTTTTAAAATTTATATTTATCTTAAAATTAATGATGTGGATAATTAAATAATCTACCCTTTATTTGAAAAATATAATATAATTATTTTTATGTTACAAAAATAAAAATTTGAATACAGTTGTTGTGTAATTAATAAATTTGTTCTATCAATAAGAGTTGTACAGAGACTTTTCTGATTATATATATATATAATAATAATTTTTAAATTTTTTAAAAATTAATACTTTAAAAGCCTATAAAATTTCATAAATCCAATTAAATTTATATTTATTATAATAAAATAAATTTATTTATTTTAAAAAATACATTTAAAATAATAAAAACTAATATAATATTTTGAAATATATAAGAAATAATATAAAAATAAATTAATCTTAAAATATATATCAATTTATTCAAATTAGTTAAAGGTGTCAATTTGGGTTACGACACGACGAGTCCACACAACACAAATTCATGTACCGAGGGGTTGAGTTGAACTTAAATGGATTAACGGGTCAACCTGCCTACTATTTAAATTGTTTTTTATTTATAATATTATTTATTCTTAATAAAATATAATTTTATGCTGATTACATCATATTTAAATTTAATAGTCTAACAAATTATATGTAGTTATATAATTTATAATATTAAATTTTTATTATTTAAAAAAATATACTTTTTAAAATAAATAGATTAATGAATTAACTCACCAACTTGTGAATTGACATGAGTCAATTCGTTTATTAAATGGTTCGAGTTCGAGTTGGATAAATATGCCACGCTAATCCGAATTGTCACCTCCAAAATTAGTTAAATAATTAAATATTAATTAAGATAATAAATAATTTAATTATAAAATTTTTAATTAAATAAACTAAAAAATATTAAAAGTAATTATTTAAAGTTCTTAAGGACAATTTAGGAAGATCCATGTTAACGGTAGTAATTTTTTTAGGTGTGGAAAATAGCAAACATACGATAATCATGTAATATAATGGTATATATGTAAACTAGGATACGTGCTCGCGTGTTGTGCAGGAAATAAACTCAGGGTATTGCGATTTCAAAAATATCTTATAAATATTTTAAAAAATCAAAATTAATTTACCATACATATAACATAAGTTGACATTCTTGAAAAATTAAGTTATTTGATTATAGTAATAATATTATTAATTTCCATTTTCTTGTAAGGTAGTGTGATCATAAGTGTTGTACGATTTGTGATGGCTATTTAGAAGAATAGAGATTAAATACTCATTTCCAATAAATTTGAATGTATATTAATCCTTTGTGTAGTTATTTGTCTGAAATTTATTTAATTTTTATTATATATAAATGGTTAATTCCAAAAACCATCCAATTTTCGAAATATTTTACTTCTGACATATGATTTTGCAAACTTTTACTAAACCATCCCAAACTACATGGATTTTTTTTTTTTTTTTTTTTTGTATTTTTGAGTGATTTTTTACTTATCATTTAAGTTTTAATAATTATAAAAATTTTAGTTTAATAATTTAATTAAATTTTAAATATTTTATTAAATAATTTCAATATATATATTTAAATTTATTATTTTTCCAATTAAAATAAATTATTATATGGTTTTTCATTTTTTTAAATGTTTAATATAATAAATTTTAATAACTTTTAGTTTTTATTTTTATTTTTAAAATTTGAATAAATAAATAAAAATATGTAGATTTAATAATTTTCAAATATTTGGTTAAATAATTTTAAATATTTTTTTAATTTACTAAAACCTACTGCAAATGATTATTTAATTATAGGTAAGTTTGAAATTTTATTAAAAACAATTATATTGTTGTATTATAATTTTATAGGTTTTTAAAAATAAATATCAATAAATAAGAATGTTTAAAATTAAAAATAAAAAAAATTTGATATATTTATTAGTTATTTAGTTTTTGTAAACATAAATATAACAATGAAACTCAATTTGTCATTAAAAATTATAAATTACATAGTTTTTGGTTGTATGTATAAAATTTAAAATTAAAGGTTAAAAAATAAAATTATTGAAATAATTAAATAAAAATAAATAAATTTTTAAAAATTATTGATGCTATTTGTAGTTTAGTGAACTCAATGATTTAAATTAAGAAGTCATTACTTTTTAAAAAATATATATTAAACTAAAAAAATTAAAATTGTTTAAAACATAATTTATTTTATTTAGTAAAAATAAAAGTTAGAAATTAATATAATTTAATTAAATAAATGAATTAAAAATTACATTTTTTAAAACTACAAAATGTTTTGTTTAGTTAAGGTAAAATTAAAAAAAAAATATTAGTTAAACTATTTAATAAAATATTTAAAATTTAATAAAAGTATTAAATCATAAATTTAAAATTTATTATAAATTATTAAAACTAAATGATAAGCAAAGCCACTCAAAACCACCAAAATCATCCGCAACTCATCAAAACCACTCATAGTTTTGGGTTTAAGTGGTTTTGGATTGGTTTGGTAAAAATTTGCAAAATCAGGTGTCGGTAGGAAAATGTTTCAAAATTTAGATGGTTTTTGGAAATATATATATATATATATAATTGGATAGCCATTTAGAGAGTATCCCTAATCCATGGAGCTGGAATTCAACGAAAAATGGATCATAGAACGGCCTCCAATCGGTCCATGCGAATAGTTAGGATTCACTTATGATATTTAGTAGGAGTGTATAACTGTGACATCAAGCCTAGAATAAAAATAAACGACACTTGGTTGACTGTGGTTGTTTGTGTGGAGGTAAGATCATGAAGAAAGTGAGGAAAGAGGAGAAGAAAAAAAATAAGAAGGAAAAATGGAGAATTTTTTTCATTTGTTTTTCAAATTTAAATTTTTATTTGTTAATTTTTTTAAAAAAAATTAAAGTGGAAATTTTATTAAATTTTTTAATTTTAATTTATTTTTTTAATAAAATCAACAATGAAAAGACTAAATTGCCCCTCCAAAATGAATAGTAAAAAGTCAAACTAACGGAAAAAAATTAATTTGGACATTGACTACACAAAAAAAAAGAGTAATTGAAGATTCCAAAATTAAGCTTTTTTTTTTTTTTTTTGGTATTTCATCAAATTTCGTGGGTATTTTGAGATTATCCCTATAAATTAATATAAAAAAATAATTAAAACATAAATGATATTATAAAATATATTAGATTATAGAATTGATTTTCATAAAGTTAATATTTAATAAATTTGAAATTTATATAGGGGAGAAAGTGAAGATATTCATTTTTTTAATGTATTTTATATATTTAAATTTGTATTTTGATGTATCCATGATGGATTGTAAGAGTATTTTCAACATAAGAAAATATGTGTTCAAGCATTGTATTTGGTCCTCTTTATTCTCCTGTTAAATTAGTGAGTTGTGTTCCAATTTTATATATAATTTTTTTAAAAGTATTTTTATTAATCAATTTAACTTTTTTATATTGAATTATTCATACTATTAATATAATATTATTTTAATTATAAACATGATCAATTTTATTATTATTATTATTATTATTTTAATTTATTATTAATCTAATTATTCTAATTTTCACAAAATACAAATATTCATTCAATCATCTTTGCTATTATTTCAATAAATATACGATCTTCAAACTCTAAATATATCACTCCGCTGACATTAACCATTTCATCCTTTTATGTAGATTTATAAAAAAACTACGAAGACAATTTTAAAGAATGTATTCAATTTTTGTGGTAAGATATTTATCTAGTATGGTTGATGGCTTCATTAGTATGTACTGATAAAATTATTATTATTATTTATTTTTTTTTATATATGCATATACTAGGGCACATACCTACGCGTTGCGTGGGGAAAATACTTTGATATGTTGATTTTATTTTTTTAAAAGAATAATAAATAAATAAAAATAAAAAAAGATGAATTTACATTACAAATATTAAAATTGGGTCTTATTAAAAAATTAAGTCATTTATTAAAAGACCAGTTAAATGCAAATGATGTAGTAACAGAAAATTGAACTTATTAACGGAAGAAATTATAAAACACCCTAGACAAGTTTTGAATAGTTTGAATTATTTGCTAATCAAATAATTGGTTGATACAAATGTAATCCTTTCAATATTTAATAAATTAAAATATAAAAATCATGAAATAAAAAATAATAAATAATAAAGTTTACATATGTTATGGCCTGTTCGATCAATCTGGGGTTGGAAACAGAAGATAAAGAAGCCTACGCAAATAACGTATTAACATAAGAAAACAGAATTGATAACTGAAAAGAAAAATGTATTATCATATACAGGGCTTATACATGTTCAACAAAAGTCACATCAACATTGTAATATAATAGAATATTAAAAAATATCAATATCCTTTTAATTTCGAGTAATCTAAATATTATATACTTAAAAGGTAGTTGCGAAACATACACCTATTACAAACATAGAAGGCACTACATCCTCATTAATATTTACAAAAAGTAGTGCATGATTTCAGAATTTATTTCTATTATTAAAATCTAAAGGGGTAGCATTCGACTTTCTGACGTCCATCCTACCTCTAATGTTACCAAATTATGGAATAGAGGATTATATGAAGTCAACTTCCTTTCACGTTCTGGTAGAATAGGGCTCATATCTTCCCAATCAAGTTCTATTAATTTACATTCTTCCAACAACTCCACTGGTATTTTTTTCACAGTCAAAGAAAACTCATATCATATCTTCAAAAACTCAAATTCAATCTTGTTTGAAATACTTACAAAGAAATGGTGCTACTCCAGATCCAATCGCCAAGTATATAAACTTCGAAGACACGACACCAAAAATTTAGATTCAATTCCACGATATGAATGTCTTTCATTACCTTGGAGATAATGTCAACAATACAAAAATTATAAACACTTACATAATTTGCCATGTTAATTAAGACTTGACACACCATCTTGACCACTCGTAAAACTAAAATACAACAACAAAACTCATGGTCTAACCTTCTACTTTGACTCTATAAAGGCCTTCAATATCATCATAAACCTGTTTAAAGAGCCTTAGTCAATTCTATCCTACAAAAACAAAAAACACATAAGTACTCAAAACCAGAAAAATAATCGTGTCCATCACAAAAATTTCAAAAAGACTATTTATTTACTTGCCACCGCTGATGAAATCATCTACAATAATCGTATTACTATTCCAAACAATAACATTGTGCCCTCTAAGTCCTTCAACTAAAGGAAAAATAATTTTCTCTTAAAACTTTGGACTCTAACCGCCATCTAAAAAAAATAAAATAATTTTATTAGATCTCAAAATAAACTTATAATAAGCTAAACAAATAATAGATAATAAATAAAAGTTAAAAGTTCATAAAATCATTACTTGCTACCAAACACGTAGTGGAGGACAAGAAAATGATTAAAGAAGGAACAAACACAACCATCTCATAATAATCAACATTCTCTTGATTGCAGCCTCACAGCAAAATGGTAATAACCTTGCATCATAAAACTGAGCGACAAAATAAAATGACGAAAAAAATTAAAAATCATAGATGAAGTAAATAAATTAAATTCGAGTTGATTCTTAGTCAAGAACACTCACGTCAAGAAACTGCAAAAGAACAAGTTCACTGAGATATGAAACAACATGGTAAGCAGGCTCGACATGAATAATGAGCTGAATAAACGTCCTCTTCTCAAATCGCATCAGATCCATAGATGACAAGTTATGTATGAACCACTCCATTGTTTCCACTTCAAAATCAACAGGAAAAATAAGACGTTGATGTAAATGGTATAGTACACTATATTTGATAAATCTAAATGAGTCTATATCATAAGTATTCACCAAATGAGCACTTCAATTAAATTTCTTGAATACCTATCCAAAATGAAAGCGTTACTCCATGAAAATGTTGTTTGAGAAAATGCTTTTTACATATTCATTTCAACAAATCAAAACTACAAATGAAATATCCTACAAAAATGTAAACTTTAATCCAAACCAATTAATCTCACAAAAAATTTGGGCCAAAATAAAAAAGAAATCTAACATTTTTATCCGTAACAAAATGAGACCACACAAACGGCAACTAATAATTACTCCAAGATTGCTTCGAGATCTGAGAAGCACGACCATGACTTAATGCATATCTCTCTAACTTTGTATCTCTCTTCAAAATCAATAGCAATCTTTATTTAATTGATTCGCCATGAAGAACTCAGAAGACACACACATGTATATATATAATTTAAATAAAAATAAAGATAAAATTCATAAAATTGGAAAATTTAAAAATGATGAAAAAAATTTAATATATGTACCTTTAAAATATGCCTTTATTTCAGATTACCTCAAAAATCATATCATGTAATGGTAGTAGAATTTATGACATAAAAAATACATCTATGATTTTTAAATAGTAATTATCTCAAAAATATTAATAAAATAAAATTTGAAATTGATAAAATCAAGAGAAATTAAGAATACAAAATGAGATGTTGATAAAATCAAGATGAAGAATAAATAGAAAAGAGAAATTAATAATACAAATTGCATCACAATCGAAATATGTGATAAAATAAAAGAAAAAATATATAAATAATGAAATTGATAAACCGAGGAGGAGAGAATAAAAAGACACAGAAATTAATTAAATAGCATTTAAAGATATCATCTTGTTATATTATAACATCTAAAGTATCATTTTGACACATTAATTAGATATTACGAAAGGAGATAAAGGATAAAGCAATTTTGCCGGTTAGAAATACGAAAAGACAAATGAAAAAAATAATGAATTAGAATTAAATAAATCAAGAATCGATGAACCTATTGCATGCAACATCTAATAATAAGCATATAAAATTCATATATTTTAAAAAGAAAATGTTAAATTTTACATATATATATATATATATATATATATATATAAAGTATCTGAATTTTTTTTCTCGTAGACTAATGATTGAAAATTTGATATATATTATTAAATTTCAGATTAAAAAAATAGAAAAAAGGAAAAAAGACTCTTGGAAATAAGATAAAAGTTACCTCGTGAAGATAAAAAAGAGAACACTGATTAATATATTTTTTCCCTTCACACAACCATATTAGCAATGATCAAATATGTAAAAAAAAAAAGACAAATAAAAAATAATAGTAGTATTCTTTTTTTTTTTTTCTCTTCACACAATTGTTGTATGAGCAACAATCAAATTTATTAAAAAAAACAATAAATCAATATAAGCAACAATGATAACAATAGTTAAAAAAAAATTGTCGAATAAAACCAAGATTAATAAAAAAAAGTTTTAAAAAAAGTCTATTGAATGTTGACTGGAGTTGAGAAAACTGGAAAAATAAAATAAAATCAAATGAATAAAAAAAATATTACCTTGATAATACAAATAGTGAATAATCATATTTTGGTTTCTCTTCATACAAAATCGTACAAGCAGCGATTAAATCTGTAACAAAAAAGTAGAAAAAATTAGAAAAAAAAAATAAAAGAAATGGTAAAAAAAAAAATCAATTATAAAATAAATTCAAGATGAATCAAAGTGAAAAAAATGTATAAAGTGCAATGCGATTGATTTGTTTTGTATTTCAATAAAAAAAAACTATGGGATGAAGAATGGATTGAAAAAGAGCTAATTGAGAGAAAAAGAAGAAGAAGAGAGAATGGATTGGGAAAGTAGATGGAACAAATAAATTGAAGAGAGTTAAAAGAAAAGTTAAGAAAGATAAAAAGAGAGAAGTAATGGGCATTTAATATAAATAATGAAGGAAATGAAAAGATAAAAAATAACATGACAATCACTCCACACGGCGATATTTCATTCGCTGTGAATGCCACGTAGGCGCCGTATGGCGGATTTTGAGTCTATGTTATGTTTGTAGATTTTGTTTTATATATATAGATTCATATTCTGTACTAACTTTTATCATTTAATATTTTTTAGTCAAATCTTTTATATTATCTATTTTTATTACTTTACATTAATTTTAATAAGATATTATTTCAACTGTAAAAACAATAAATTTTATTTTCTCTTGTTGGATATATAATTTCATATTAATATACTATCTATTTTTATTTTTATAATTTTATTATTAACAAAGTTTATAGCGTTTGATTAAATATAAAATGGAATGAATCTTTAAGTTAAATTAGTATCTACAAAATATTTTACTAAATGAAATATTTACCTTTTTTGAAAATTTTGTATTTTTTACATTTATTTATTTATTTAACTTTATTAGAGCATCTCCAATAGAATGTGGACGTTAGATGATGTGGTCGCATAAAATAGAAGTCGTGAATGATAATGTGGCAAAATTTTTATTGATAGAAAATATAATTTAGAAATATTCATATAGTGGTCACCCTCTATCACTCTTTCTTTTTAATTTTAATAGAAAATTTATGAAAATTATACTCTTTTATTATAACAATAAGAATTTGAAACACATTAAAAATCTAGTTAAATAATATAAAGGGAATTTTTTTTTTATAGGAAATAAAAAGTTTACTATACAATTATAGGCCACTTTTGAAAAGTTTGCAGAACTAAAGTTTGATTTTCTCTCCATAGGCCATTCACTCACAGACTGTGACCGTAATTCACTGACTGTGAATCGTAAAATTTTCAGGGGTATTTTGGAAAAATTGGCCTATGGAGTGAAAACTAAACTTTTAAAAGTTTGTTTTTGTATGTTTTTCAAAATAGTTCTATAATTGTATTTTGAACTTTAGAAAGCCCATTTCTTAGAATTTTCACTAATATAAAAAGCTGAGTCAGCATGTCTATTTGATTGTCTAAAATAGAAGGTCTGATGGACGATGTCTATTTTAAAATTTGACACGTCAGCTGGACATTTAAAATAGACGGTACCATTGAAACTCTATTGTCCACATTGCTGATGTGGCCGTGGAGAAATTGTAAATAGACATATCACTGGAGATACTCTTAATTTACATCGTTTTTTTCCTATTCTAAATCAATTTTTTTTAGTCAATAATATGTATTAATGTATTAATCTTTTCTGTGTTTGTATTCATTTTCTTAATTATAATGTTACGTTAAATATATAAAAAATATATAATCTATATAAAGATTAATATTTTTTAATTAATTATAAATTGAAAAAAATATTCAAATTCAAAAAATTGATACTAAATATTAATTTAATTAATTGGTGACAGTTAAGGAATGATTATGAATAAAAAAAAATTTAAAAGATAAGAAAAAAAAATAAAAAAATCTGATGAGCCAAATGTGAAAACATGGCCTAATTGGAGGATATTAAAAGGAAAAGCAATGTTACGAAATTTGATAATCTATATATTTATATAAAACTGTTCTAAATAATGCTTAGGTGACATGCTTAAAAATGCTCCATTCCTTATAATAAAATAGGTTCATTTTTTTGAATTATTTACTCTAATGCCATCTATACATAACATCCTAAAATTTTAAATTATTTACTCATATGCCACTAATAAATATCTTTCCATTTAGTAATGCATTAAATGAAACATGTATATTACTTAGTATATTTTAATTTCTTTTATACAAATGATAGTTATATTATATATTTTAATTGGTTGAATTCATTTTTAATAAACCATTTTAAAAATTTTAACAAATTTTTTTTTCAATTTTAAGTATTTAAAACTTTTTTCAACATACTTTTATTTTTAAATATTATTTTTACAAAAATCTATATATGATTAAGAAAGCAAATTGTTAAAAAGTATGAAATTATATCAACTTTTAAACAAATATGTATTTATAATCTGTTTTTTCTTTTCTTTATAATAAAAGTATGCATGAATAAAAAACTATTTACATAATAATTAAAAAAAAATAATTTATAAATGATTAGTTTATTTAAATATTATTGTTATTTATATATAACTATTGAATTAAATAATTTAATAAAAAAATTTAATTTAATAAATAAATTAAAACATCAATAAAATAATTTAATATAATTTTATTTAAAAAAAAGTATTATTATATCGTGTAAAGCGCGAACCAATTCACTAATATGTAATAAAGTGTTTTAAAAAATCAGATAAGTTAGAGAATTTAGTGCATTCCTAACTGTGATGGGAATTCCAAAAAGTTGAAAAGAATTGCAATTTTTGAATTGCAATTTTTGAATAAATATTTTATTTATTTTTTTAACTAAGACAATAAGCAAATTATTATTACACTACTTCCATTAACACCAACCTAAGATTCCTCAACATCCGACTCTTTAGGAACACAACTAACCAAGTTCATCTATGATTAACTTCAACCTTACTCACCGCCACCACCTACGCAGTATACCTAGCCATAACACCATGAGTGTATAATATAAATTACTCATCTGAGGAGGATAATATACATCTTTGTAAACAACTCATTCCCATGATCTCTCTTCCACCATTTCTTCAACTCCGACTTTAACCATCCACCAGCATCTAAAAACACCAAGTTCCCTAATTCATTCCTCTCTTCCTTCTCTGCTTCGAATAGTTTGCCTTTGCCTTGAAGATGGAAGTTGATTTCAGGAGCAGTCTATGTCTCTACTGCTTAATGTTGTATGTAAAGCTGTGGCATGTGATGCGACCCATTAGCTTTACCATTCTTTTTACTGCACTATCACTTCAACTTGAGCTCTATTAATAGCTTGTTGTGCCATTTTTACAGCTATTTGGAAGCCAAATGATCTATCTATTATGTTTTTGTTGAGTTATTTATTGTTATCTTCATAGTGAGACTAATCTTTTTGTCAAATGAAGCAACTTTGAGGTGCTTAATGTTAGTTGGTGTTTCTCATACAAATCCTTTGCCTTAGAGAGAGTAACCTTGCCTAAGATATATTCCTTAGAAAACATGCTGCGAACACATCTTCTGCCTTATGAAAAGCAGATTCAGCACCACTTGGAGCACCCTTCTCTGTTTTCTTGGGAGAAATTAGGAAATAATATGATAAGCTCCAATAGTTTCCTTATTTTGGTACAGCACTCATACCGGTGTTGAAGTAATAGGAAGAAGCTTGTAATCATGATCTAGAATAATAGAAACAGTCAAATCAACAAAAGTTGCTCCTTGAAACAAAAATACATGAGTCTCTTCCCATAAATATCTACCTAACTTTTAAGCTTAATAACACATTTTTGTCCAGCACTGCTCCTCTCCCATACAACACAATTATGTACAGAGAACTTCAACTCATAGGGCATACAATTTTAGCAAGAACTCAAAAGTAAGTTTCACATTAATAACTAACTGCCATTTCCAAACCCAACAATCTAAAAGTGTAACGTCCTGGGCCGGGCCCAGTTGGTTACTGTGTACACCCGGTTAAACCCGAATCGTACACCAATCAATACCGATACAATCGGATATCGTGGATCCCACCCACTTTCTTTCGCCTTCACCAGCACTCGAACTCACAACCTCAAGGATATATGGATTGTGAAAGCATGCTGATTACCGATCGAGCTACTAGCTAATAGTCACAACAAATTAACAAAACCACAATCAACACAACTAATAGTCACAGACAAGCACAAACTCAAAACCAAACCAACTAAAAAAAAAACTTGATAAGAATTCAAGAGAAAGAAACAAACCACATTAGAGAAGTGAGAGCCAATCCATTTTTGAATCGAAGAACACCATAAACAAAAGCATAAAAATCGAATAAAATGATCTGTTGCAAGAGAGGAATACTGGTCTTCCTTCTATGGTCAGTTGGAGAATTGATGGAAGCAAGTAAAAATGGTGAGTTTGAGCATAAACACATTAAATCAAATAAATGCCAAGTGTATATTATCCCCAAAGAACAAACTAAGAAATTACACAAAGACAATATGTATAAAATCAGGAAAAAGAAACACCACAGTTAAACCACCCAAAAAGCCAAAAGGAAAACAAATATAGATCTAAATAACAATGGCTAAGCTATGAAACCTACCTAATTCTAAAGCGCGACCAATCAAAAGAGCCTACAGACTATTTTAATGACATGATTATTGGAGTTTTTCACAGCAATATAATCTTATAGGAAATAACAATCTATTCCAAAGAGAAGGTATGAACCGCATTAAAGGTATGCCAACTATTCAACACATTTTTACTTCAATAACATTTATTACACATGTGTGAGATCTAAAAACCATATAATATAGCATTTTCAAACACATGAGGCAGAATAAGTATATGCTTAGGGTTGCTTGTGATTATGAAATAATCACTTATGGGGTGGTGAAATCCCAAGCATACCCTTCTTTCATCCTAAATTTACATGTACAAGAATAATGCATGAATGTAAATTTAGGATGAACAAAGGGTATACTTGGAATTTCACCACCTCATAAGTGATTATTTCATAATCACAAGCAGCCCTAAACATATACTAAGTAGTCCAAAATAACTATAGACAAACATAAATATGATAAATACTAACGTATATGAGGAGGAAAAACAAAATCAGATATTCATTTCACCAATAGCATAATCAAATCTCAAACACATACACTAAATTGTACAATACAACTACTTAACCATCATATTTCATTAGGATACCTTTCTTAATTCTTGATTGTGATGCGCTAATAGGAAACAACTTCTTCTAGATGAATTTTTGACTCACATAGCTACATTTAAATGCTTCAATGTGATAGAGATGGAACAAATACAAGAAAATAAAATTGTTAAACAATAATCAGAGTAACCTATACAATATCAATCTAAGAATAGCAAAAAAAGATAAAAAGATAACAATACAAAAGTGAATTGAAATTGTAGGATACTAACCACAGTTACCAAACAACATCATTTTTTTTTAAAGTTAACCACTTAAATCATATAAAATGAGTTACAGGAAATGAGAAGTGGACTTGAAAGAATCGAAGTTTGAATAAGTTGTAATAGTTAAAAGCATATAAATATGGTCTATATAAACACAGTCAATGAAATATTTCAAGCAAGGGTGATATGAGTCATAGAAATAACATAGAAAATATTAAAAGAAAATTGTTAAATATTAAATGATACCATAATCACCGAATTCGACGGCTAAAAAAATAGCTGGGGCATAAAAGTGGAGTTTATTTTGCAAGTATCTATACAACTTAGTGCCATACAATTTGGGGAATATATACTTAGATGAATAGAAATCGGAGAAATCTGTTTTGATTTCCGTGTCACTTAATCCGTTTCATAATGAATTTCCCTTCGAACATCATCTTGAATAAATAAATAAATATTGAACAATCAAATCCACAGTTCCATTTTTTTTAATCAAACTAAACAAAATATATGATCAGATACATAATATCACGTATTTTTCAATATTATATACAACTTCTACCAATCTGAACAATAATGATCTAACTGCTCTGTAGTAAATATCATCAGATTCAATTTTTGATCAATTTAATAAGTGTAAAATTGAAAGAAGAAAGCTAAAATCAAATGAAAAGGATTTTGACATGACATACCAAAGTCGATGAACCTCTTCTTCGACAAGTGAAGGAACTCTGCATAATCATGTAAACCAGACTCTGTTTTGTGTAATTGAATAACCAAAGGCCTCATCGTGACAATCCCTGATCCACGAGGTAGAAAATCACGTCAAACAATGCTCTCCAGTACCGATGATTTTTCAAAATTTTGCATACTCAACACCGTTAACAAAATCACTGAATAAAAAAAATCAGACATGCAAAACACAAACCTGGCCGCCGACGACAGCAACAAAAGAAAGAGACTCCTAAAGTGTAGGCAGAGACGATTCACCACCGTGATCACCGAGAATTGTAGACTATAAATAGACATTATTTCGTTCCGCACCCCTACAACCAAAAACAATAACCCAAATAAAAATTTTCCACAAAATTGATCAAGAAAATCAAATCGATTGAATAAAAGATGGTACCTTTTGAAGATACAGATGAGTGGATTAATTGCAAAACCAAGGTCCCAACATCATTTCCCTCTCTCTATCTTAAAAAAAAACCCAGGAGAGATCGAAGACGTGACCTTTTATGGTGTGACCTTTGATAGAGATTCAACGAATCTTCCTATTCTAGACCAAAATGAAAAAGGAGTCTACAGATTCTATATAGAGCTTGTGTTGACAGTTTCTGATGATTTTTTAAACCACGGCTGATGTGAAACTGGATTGGATAGATAGGCAGCGATCAAAACTATAATAGGAAATGAAAAGAAAGGAATAACCTGATAGATGGACAAAACCATAATGAAAAATGAAGAGAATGGGATTGAATAATTAATGGAGAGAATAGAATGGGATTGAATAATTAATAAGAGAGAAGTGCAAGAGACAATAACATGACAAAACATGTGATGGATATAGGTGTCACATGGGTGCCACGTGTCTAATTTTGAAGCCTTCTAAACTATCTAACCTCTGAACCATTTTGTTTTATATATATAGATAGATAATATAATGGATTAATACCCTTTTGAAATATCAACTAAAAAAAAGATTATCATTCTTATAAAGAAATAAATAAAAATAGGGAGATTCCTAAAAAATCACAGCAAAAAAAAAAAAAACCTTATGTATTTTGTTTTTATCCAAAAACCTTAAACTTATATTTTTCTAGTGAAAATACTCATTTTTAGACCTTATATATATAAAAAAAATTTAGTTTTAGACCAACTTTAAATTTTTTTACACTTTTAGATTTTTTTAAAAAAAATTGTAAAAATGAGCTTCCAGGTGGACTGGGAAGCATCAGACCAGGAAACAGGCAAATATAACTGTTTCCCGGTCCGGGAAGCAAAACACCTGGAAACAGTTATATTTTGCCTGTTTTCCGGTGTAGTTTTTGCTTCCCGGTTTGATTTACCCGGGAAGAAAATCAAGACCGGGAAGCAGGGGTACTATGGTCATTTTGGTCTATTTTCTACAAAAAATTTTGAAAAAAGTTTAGTTTTGTAAAAATTTTAGTTTTGGTCTAAAAATATATTTTTTTAATAGAAAGTCCAAAAATGCAATGGACCCATTTTTCTAACCAAGTTACTGTTCATTCGTCAGTGATGAATAGTAACCGATGAGCATCTTTGTAATTTTTTATTTTTATTTTAAAACTTATATTTTTCTATCCAAGTTACTGTTCATCCATCAGTGATGAATAGTAACCAATGAGTATCAAGTCATATTCAAATCCTCCTAGGCAAGTGTAGGCTTGTGACCAACGATAGAATGTTCGTATCCTCTTTTTCGCCCTATAAAATCTATGTTATAGTTTGCATAGTTATAGGAGCATGTATAGGATTGTATAAGATATGTAGAGACTTATATATTTGCACCATTAGAAATAAATTCGATTATGAAATCAATAGATGTGGAAGTATAGGAACAAAATAAATTGACTAACCAAGAGATGGGTAATTGTAGACTAAGATATTGTGTAGTCTGATTATGCTTCACCCCTTTTAATGGATCAATAAATGGAATATGATGTATTTGGACTATGGACTTGTTGTTTGTTGTGAATGTTTATGACACATTAGAAGAATTAATGTACGCCATATGATTGAAATTCCTTAAACTCTATAGATTGTGTGTTTAATGTTTATTGTTTGTGCCTTTGAATGGACTGATAAGTCTAGCATTTAACTAAATTTTGGTGTATTTTATGAGTTTGAATTAGTAGAAATTGAGCTTAAGAGTTGAAATATTGAATGGATTTCTAGTCATTCTAGACTATTTTATTGAGATAGAGACTTGCATGAAAAGATCAGGAAAAGAAGCAGAAAAGAGTAAATTCAGGAAAAAGAGGGATCAAATGGATATTCATCCAAAGTCCAAAGTTTTAGCGAAGAATTGTAAGACAAAAGCATGTCGCCTATCAATATCGCCTGAACATTTAGAGAGGCAGGCGACAAGAAGGGCAAGTCAAGTAAGAACCACCTTAAAGAAAAACTGTAAAAGGCGATATGAAGTATCTCGCCTACAAGGTGTCGCCAACACAGGTGAAATAATCAGACAACAAATAGCAGCATTGCCAAAAGTGAAGAAGAACTAGGCAACATACTAGGGCTGAATGATGAAACTCGCCTACTAAAGATTTCTAACTAAAGGCGAGAAATGCAACTTCTCACCTAAAGGTTTATAATCGAGCGATATTAATTAGGCGAGAAGAAATCATTTCGCCTAGTTATTGGATGAGCAAAAGAAACGAGAATCAAATCACCTCGCCTATGTCAATTGCTAACAGGCGACTACGTTGACGATTATTGTGAATGTCGTTAAAGTTCAGGAGAAGGAACATGCGACATAAATGGAGAATTTGGTACCTCGCCAATTTGTATTTCTTTGATAGTTTCATTTCAAAATTACCACTGAGCAAACTCTATAAATAGCAGATCAGTAGAAGCAATTAGGACCTTTTGGCATTTATTTATCTGAGCTAAATTTCTAGAATCTTCTGTTCATTCTTAAGAGTCCTATTCGTTGAAGTTTCTTGAAGAAGCTTGTGCTCTGTTTTCTGTGATCATTGAGATTTAGCTTGAAGATAGTGAAGTGAAGATTGTGACAGCGACTAACTTCTATCTTCTTTGGTAAGATTTAGATCTTATAGCATATGGATGATGATTTTGTGTTGTATTGAATATGTCGAAGTAGATATATTAGCTAATAGCTCTAATTGTTTGCTGTGATCTGCTATTAATTGTGAGTCTGATTGCATAATTCTTGTTCAATTTAGGTCAGATTTACTAAGTTTTCATGCATTAATTGAATTACAAGAACGAGAGTTAAGTAATCTTGTTATTCTGATGCTCAATTTAGACTAGAGATGACAGTTGAGTCTCAGATCTAAGAACAGATGATCATTGTACTAGAGATAGACAATAGATCTAATTTTCTACAGATTGTGCTTATTAGTTACATGAATTATAGTATAGAGATATATGCAATTGTGTGACTCAGATCTATTAGATTGAATCGAGAGATCTTTTAACAGATCATTGATGATGATCTAGATTGTGAATCTGAGATCTAGAGTTGAATTACCAAATTAGAGGATGATAAAAACTGAAATTAGCATATCAATTCAATTTCACTTGAGATCATTGAAATACTGAGTATGAATTCTTTATTTTGATTGATGAATGTTAGAAGTGTCTAAAAACTTAAAACGAATTCTATGAACTTTACAATTCTGTTGCTAATGAATTCTTTTGGCAATTCAAACTAAATCTTGATCTCATTCTTTCTTCCTAATAAACAATCCTTGTGGAGACAATATCTTTTAGACTACATCAGACGTTGATAGGAATTCTATTTTCTTTGTGTTATTTTATATGTCAAAAAATTCCTCATCAATTTCTTGGAGCCGTTGTCGGGGATTGTTTTTTTTTTTTAAGATTGAGATTTACTTTGAATTGTATTAACTTGATTTAGTAAATTACTTTTCAACTATAAAATTGTTTGTTCAAGTGTGTAGTATATGCAGACAAGATCTAAGGGAACTTAAGATTTGCAGTTTGATCCTGAACTTGAGAGGATTATTAGACAATCAAAATCATTATCTAGATCAGCATCAAGAGCAGAATCTACTAGAGTTACCATGTCCGGAGAACACTACAATCGCAATAATGATAATGATGGAATAGTAGATCCTGGAGTTGAAAGGATGACTCTGCGTCAGTACTCTATTCCACCTGTTGATGGCATGCCTCAAGCCATCAATCTTCCAGCGGTAACAACGGATAACTTCGAGCTTAGATCTGGACTCATCCAAATGGTTCAGTAGAATAAATTTGGAGGAGGAGTAGTAGAAGATCCAAATAAACACTTGAATACCTTCTTGCATTTGTGTAGCACTTTCAGGCATAATGGAGTTTTTGAAGATGTAGTGAAGTTGAGATTATTTCCTTTCTCATTGAATAATAGAGCACATGCTTAGTTGTATTCTTTTCCACCAGGGTACATAAACAGCTGGGAGGATCTAGTCAAGAAATTTCTAGTTCATTATTTTCCTCGTATAAAGATGATCAAATTAAGAAACATGATTTATTCATTCCAGTATATAGAAGGAGAATCGCTGCATGAGAGCTGGGAAATATTTAAGGAATTGATTAGAAAGTGTCCACATCATGGTATAGCTGCCTGGAGCATTGTAATGACCTTTTATAGTGCTATGTCACCTCCAATAAAAATGCACATTGATTCCTCAGTTGGGGGATCAATTATGGATAAGGAACCAGATGAAGCTCATGATTTTATTGAGTTACTGGCTAATAATGATTTTGGGTGGAATGAGAGAGAGAAGGCTGCAACTAAGAAGCAGTCAGGAGTTTATGAACTGGAGTCCTTTAATGCACTCAGGAAGCAGCATTTGCTGATGATGAAGATGAGCCAGATGAGTCAGAACAAGTAAATTATGTGAATAATAATAATTATGGGAACCAGCAGAGGCCATACTATCAACAGAGGAACCAACCCTATCAAAATCAGGGTTATTACCAAAGAAATCCTCAACCTGGTTACCAACAACAAGGACAGACTCAGTATCAGCCGATGGGACAGAAGAAGCCTAGTATGGAGGACCTTCTGATTAAATACATGGAGAAGACTGATGCTCTTCTTACCAACCATACCACTTCAATAAAAAATTTGGACACTAAGATGGGGCAACTTATGCAAGTTGTGAATCAAAAACCCCAAGGAGCACTTCCAAGTGACACTGTGCCCAACCCAAGGGTTAAAGATAAATCCAAGGAGGAAGCACAAGTGCTTGATATTACACTGAGAAGTGGGAAACAACTGGAGAACTCTAAGGAAAAGAAAAGTTATGAACCTCCTGTACAGAATAAGGAAAATGAAGAAATCAGCAAATCTGTTGCAAAAGAACAGGAAGCTGTGAAGTTTGCCTTACCTTTTCCTCAAAGAGAGAATAGAGAGAAGCTGGATAAGCAGCTTGAGAAGTTTTTAGACATGATGAAGCAAATCCATGTCAACATCCCATTCATTGAAGCATTGAAACAGATGCCTGTCTATGCTAAATTCATGAAGGAGCTGTTGTCAAATATAAGGAATTTAGCTGATGTGGGATGCATTAATATGAATGAGAGTGTGAGCCAGCTTATCAAGTATCAAATTCCCAGGAAAGAGAAGGATCCTGGCAAGTTCACCATACCGTTGACCATAGGTGACAGATTCAAAGGAAGAGCTCTCTATGATTTAGGAGCCAGTATAAATTTGATGCCCCTGGCTATCTATGAGAAGTTCGGAATAGGGCATTTCAGACCTGATAATGTCTTATTACAGCTTATTGATAGATCTTTCACTCATGCAAAGGGGTGGTTGAAGATGTGATAGTCACAGTAAACAAATTCATGTTTACTGTAGACTTTGTAGTGCTTGATATGGAGGTAGATGAAGATGTACCTCTATTACTTGGGCGACCAATCCTGAGAGCTGGGCGAGCAATGATAGACGTGGCAAATGGTGAACTCACACTCAGAGTTAATGGAGAGGAAGCAAAATTTAGTCTTTTGGAGTCATTGAAATTCCCATACAATTTTAATGAAGTCAAAAGTGTGCAACTGGCAGCTGATGAGGAACTGATGGACAAAATTCTCACTCTAAGGAGTTCTGATCCACTGAACAATGTGTTAATAAATGAAGTGTATGTGGATGTTCCAGAAGAGAGTGTGCTTACAGTGGAGAGCTGGAATGCATGACTTCTCATCTTGTCCTCAACGTTAGTAATATTCAACCATCAGCTGAGCCATTGCTTCCCTCAACAGAAAAACCACCACAGTTGGAACTGAAGGCTCTTCCAAGTCATCTTAGGTATGCATTACTTAACCCTAAGGACTCTAGCTTACCTATTGTATTTCAAATGATTTAACAGATGAACAAGAAGAAAGTCTGCTCCAAGTGGTGAGGAAACACAAGAAAGCCATTGCATGGACAATAGTAGATATCAAAGGAATCAACCCCACTTTCTGTACATACAAGAACATCTTGGAGGATAAATATACACCTAAGATACAACCTCAGAGAAGATTAAATCCAAATATGAAGGAGGTTGTGAAAAAGGAAGTACTGAAACTCCTTGATGTAGGTATTATCTTTCCAATTTCAGATAGTGAATGGGTTAGTCCAGTGCAGTGTGTGCCAAAGAAGGGAGGGATTACTGTGATTAAGAATGAAAAGAATGAATTGATCCCTACTAGAACTGTCACAGGGTGGTGAATGTGTATAGACTATAGAGCTTTAAATGATGCCACTAGGAAGGACCACTTTCCCCTTCCCTTCATAGACAAAATGGTAGATAGACTAGCAGGTCACCCATACTTTTGCTTTTTGGATGGTTATTCTGGATATAACCAAATTCCCATAGCACCTGGTGACCAACACAAAACAACTTTTACCTGTCCCTTTGGAACCTTTGCTTATAATAGGATGCCATTTGGATTGTGTAATGCACCAGGAACATTTCAGAGGTGTATGTTAGCTATTTTTACTAATTTCATAGGCAAGTTTTTAGAGGTCTTTATGAATGATTTTTCCATTTTTGGAGACAGTTTTGACGATTGCTTGAACAATCTTGAAAAAGTGCTTGCAAGATGTGAGGAGACTAACTTAGTCCTCAATTGGGAAAAATGCCATTTTATGGTAAGAGAAGGTATAGTGTTAGGCCATAAGGTGTCTGCTAGAGGATTGGAAGTAGACAGAGCTAAAATAGATGTTATTTCTAATTTACCTGCTCCTGCCAATGTAAAAGGTATTAGAAGTTTCTTAGACATGCTGGGTTCTATAGGCGTTTTATAAAGGATTTTTAAAAAATAGCTAGACCCTTGTGTGTTCTACTAGAAAAAGAAAAGCAATTTGATTTTACTGATGATTGTTTGAAAGCTTTTGTGCAGTTGAAAGACAAGCTAGTTTCAGCACCAGTCATAATTCCACCTGATTGAAATTCTGAATTTGAAATCATGTGTGATGCATCTGACTTTGCTGTAGGTGCAGTGCTGGGACAGAGAAAGGAGAGGCTATTCAGGGTCATTTATTATGCTAGTAAAACGTTGGTGGAGGCTCAGAGAAATTACACTACCACTGAAAAAGAACTACTAGCAATAGTCTTTGCATGGGATAAGTTTAGATCGTACATATTAGAGTCTAAGATTATCATTCATACTGATCATGCAGCATTGAGATACTTATTTGCTAAGAAAGAGTCTAAGCCTAGATTGATAAGATGGGTACTCTTGTTGCAGGAGTTCGATATTGAAGTCAAAGACAAAAAGGACACTGAGAATGTAGTAGCTGACCACCTCTCAAGACTGCACATTAAGGATATGGAGGCTAAAGTTGACATCAATGAACAATTTCCAGATGAGTAACTTTTCCTATGTGAGGTAACATTTTATCCTTGGTATGCTGACTATGCAAACTATTTGTCATGTAAAGTGTTACCTGAAGATTTAAACAGTCATCAGAAGAAAAGGTTTCTTCATGAGGTTAAAAGGTACATATTGTAAGGTCCGCAATTATAGGCTAGAATTTTTCGATAAAATTTTTATTCCTTTATTAGAATAGTAAATAGGTTATTAGAGATAATTTAGAACCATAAGACGTGCAACTTGGGTACTAGTGGCATTATAGTAAATATTAGGAAAGTCCAAGGGCATTTCAGTCATTTTACACATAGGATGTAGTAAAATGCATTAAAGGTGTTATAGAAAATTTTGGCTATGTTCTTTAATTTCCAAGTTTAATTTGGGTTAAAAGTTAATTCTTAATTAATTTAGGGCAAGTCAAAGTTGGTCCAAGGGTATAGATGCATTAAAATGAAAAGTTTTCACCTAAGTGCAAATAGATTGAAGTTGTGGTGGTTATTGGTAATTGTCCTCCTAGTGAAATGAAATTATTAGAAAGGTGAGGGACTAAATTGAACTTGTCCATGAGGAGGTTAGTATTTAAGGGGGAGGGGGAGTTATCTAGAGAATTCTATACCAATCTAAAATTCTCTCAAGCTCTCTCCATTTCTCTCCATTTTTCCTTTGGCCAACCACCCCTTAAGATCCTCCATCTCCATTTTTCTTCTTCTTCTTCCTCCATCTAACTCTCAAAACCTCTTCCATACTCTTGCTACATCCTAGAAACACCATCAAACCAAGAAGAACAAGCTTATAACATCAATTACATCAAGAATCATCAAGAAACAAGGTAAGGATTTCAAACCCTAACTTTCATATATGAGTGATTTGATCCTAGTTTAGTATAGAAATGGTTTCTAGATGTTAAGAATGTTATTAGAATGGTTATAATGCCCTTGGTTATGTTCTTAAATTGAAAGTTATGGTATTAGTTAGAAAAGTACCCAAGTTAGCATGAGGTTGTTGTTAGTGTTGTTTATGGTAGAAACTTGTAATAAGGAATGCTAAACTCTTGTTTTTGTGATTAGTAGAACCAAAAGAGGACCCTAAGGAGCAAGACCAAGTGTAGGAGAAGGCTCTCAAATAAGGTTTGTACCCTAAGCCCTAAAGGTTTTGTTGTTGGTTTCATGTTTGATATGATTTGCATGCTAAAATTGTTTTTATGGTGATGTATATAATTGTTTGTTGGTTTTAAAAATTTTGATTAATATTTTTGGAAGCATGGACATATGCTATAAAGTTAGTAGAGACTTATTTGAAGTATTTGGCTCTAAGAAATAATATATTTGTGATGGTTGATGTTTGTTTGAATAAAATGATATGGTTTTGAAAACAATTCCAGCCTACTCCAGAAAATACTGAAACTGTCCTCTAATTTGGTTGAATTTTTAGAAATAGTTAGAAATATAATTAGACCAAGCCCTACAAAAATGAAATGTTCCTTTATAAGTCTAGTGTGAACGAGTAAAATTCGGTGCTGAGATAATTCCATTTAATACCCTAATTGATGTCAAGAAGGCCATATATGCAGACTGTCCTGAAACAGGGCATGTCTAAAACTTGATACAAATGTGAAGAATAGGTAGAGGCCTATTTGGAAATATTTGTGTAAGTGAAAAATGTTGATTTACATGTGTATTAGTGGACTGGAAAATTTAAAAGTGAAATAAGTTCATTTGATAAGCCTTTTAATGATAAGAGTCCAATACATACAAACTGTCCCTGACAGGGCAGTTTGGTAACCTAATTTTGTAGCATACCAAAACCTAAGCTAAAAGACTCAAAATGTACTGAAATTTAAACAGTTGAAAGATAAGACCTCAAATAAGACTCATACCAAAAATCATAATAATTGGAATTGATTTGATAAGGTTTTAAGTAAAGTGAAATCAGCCTTGTAACACTGTCCCAGTTTCCAGTGAATCTGGAATGGTGAAAATAAGATGATTAAAAATATTTTGACCTTGAATTAATGACAAGTGAAGCCATCATAACATATAAGGATGAGTTAAGAAAATGATAGAAGTGGTTTGAAGTTAATTAAATACCTATAGAATAAATTATGCCAAATCGAATTCGAACTACTCAGTTTGTTTGAAAACTGGAATTGTTACCACTAGATAATAAACTTTTATAACAACACTTTTACTTGATGTTTAGCATAGCATACTTGTATAATGTGAGATAATTTATACATAAATGTAAAGATGACATAAATAGAGATCTTGTAAAAGAATATTTGAAAGAAATGTTTAATTTATGGATGATATTAGATGCTTATGCATCCTATTGGAAATAGAAGTAATGTGATTATTAGCATCGAATCGAATGATGATGGTATCGTTAGTACTTAATAAAAGAATGATTTAATAGTATAAACATATGAAAGATGAATTGAAGCGATAGCCTTTGTAGAATACCGTTAGAGGATGAAAGGCATGCCTTAGGAACTAGAAGTGCACTTCACCCTGAAAGTTGAATGAAATGAGACGATGATGATGATGATGATTCGGCCTTCGGGTCTATCGGCGGCCCTCGGGTCTATTAGCGGCCTTCGGGTCTATCGGCGGCTCTCGGGCCAAAACAGTTCTGTTTCCTCCATAGGTTATTCTAAGAGGGCTATCAATAATAAGAAAATGAATAACTAACATAAGTTGTGTTTAAATCTCAAATGATTAAATGTATAAGGCTAAATGAAATCTTATTGAATAATAGAATATATGGAAATAAATGGATTCCTATATGACTTACTAACCACATGTAAGTTAAACTAACATGAAAATTTACATTATTTAGATTCTTGGAAACTTTAATGAATTTGCCTTTGTAATGATGTTTGGAAACATTTTATGGATTGATTGATCTTGGGTGTACTTGTTTGAATTATTGATTTGTATTGAAAATAAAGGTAAGCATTTGTGTTGCATGCCCCAGGCACGGGGTATAAACCAGGCATTATTGCCTGACGTTTTATTTTCTATGTTTTCTTTTTCCTTTATTTAATAACAATCCAGGAAAGACAATCGGGGGAAAACATCAAGGACCATTCTATGTATGAAGATATGGTTTCAGGAAAAGACTAGGGCAGGTTACCATGTGAAGCCAATGAAATTGTTAAGAGAAGGAATGATGATAAGTAAAATGCATGGTGTTATGTACAGTTATATGTATAACTTGAATGCATACTTGTATAATAAAGAAAAGTTTGATGAACTGATGAAGAATTGGCCTACGGGCTAAAGTGTAACTTGTTATATGGATACTTGATATGTAAATTAAATACTTGTATTGTATAATGAATGTTACTAGTATGTACATATAATTAATGTTTTGATGTATGATTCAAATAACAGATTATTAATATATGACATTAGTAAATGGATAATTAATCGGTAAATATAATTTGATGAGGTGACGTTGGTTTCTTATCGGGTTAATAATCGGGTAAGGGTCCGACGTCACATGTTTTGTTTTGGTATCAGAGCAGGGTCTAGGACACTTTTGTTTGTGCTTGTTTGTAATTGTTTGCAATCGTTTGCCTTGTTTGTGCATTAGAGATACATAAGGAATCATTACATTGCATAAATATAATTGTGTCCTTGGTACCAACCCGATTGCTTCCTGGATATGTAGGTTAGAAGACATGAGTTCACAAAGGGCTACCTCCGTACACGCGGAGGAGGGTACAAGTAGAAGTGTTGAGAGCATTAGAGATCTGAATAGAAATCCAAGTCCTCCTAGGCAGCCCTCAGAGGGGCATGAATCTGTCAACATCCCTCCTGACCCTATGGCTGAGCAAGCGAGGGCGTTTGCTGAAATTGCGGACCTCCTAGGGCATGTAGTACAAGGAGGATTGGCTAGACCTGCTAGGGCAGAGAAACCAGCTTTAGAAAGACTTTCGAAGAGGAAAACCCGCAATTTCACTGGTTCTAAAGATGAGGATCCCTCCAAAGCTGAAGACTGGTTGGAGGACATGAGCAGGGTACTGGAGGAAATTCATTGCAACGAAGAGGAGAAACTAGAATGTATAGTATCCCTGCTACAAGGAGACGCATACAGATGGTGGACCTCACTGGTTAGTACTGTCCGCCAAGAAGTGGTTAATTGGGAATTTTTCCAAGAAGAGTTCAGAAAGAACTATGTGGGCCAGGTATTCCTAGATGAGAAGAGAATGGATTTTCTACATTTGAAGCAGAAAGACAAATCAGTAATGGAATACAAGATTGAATTTGTAAGACTGAGCAAGTATGGCCCCGAGTTAATTCCCAACAACAGAGAGAAGTGTAGGAAGTTTAGAGAG
Organism: Cardiospermum halicacabum; assembly: GCA_031304145.1. Lineage (NCBI taxonomy): Eukaryota > Viridiplantae > Streptophyta > Magnoliopsida > Sapindales > Sapindaceae > Cardiospermum > Cardiospermum halicacabum. Next base: position 19,278,640 of record CM062393.1, on the reverse strand, counting down.
GGGTTACATTTGGAGATTAGAAAGACCCTATTGGCCCTTGAGACTGATGATTTCAATAAGTTAGTGGAGAGGGCCATAGAAGCAGAAAGATTACGTAATATTGATAAAAGTAAAAGTAAAAGAAAGTTTGGTTCGAAAAGTGGGGCCACCAGCGGTGGTAATCCAAGTAAGAGGATCAATATGGAGGCAACAAGAACAGCACCTAGAAGTCAAGGAGGCAGGGGTAATCAGCCTGCCCAGTCAGTTGGTAGTACTCCCTCAGTTGCTAGAACAAGATCAGAAAAGCCTAAATGCCAAATTTGTGGTAAGGAACATTGGGGTGAATGCAGAAAGCTTACAAGTGCCTGTTACATATGTGGTTCTCAAGAGCACCTGGCTCGTAATTGTCCTAATGATCGGAAAAAGCCTAGGCCACTGGCAGAAGGAGCCTCTACAGCTCCCAGGAATGTTAAGCCTGCTCAAGGTGGCGATCGAAAGGGAGCAGTCTCTGGTGCTGGTAGCCGAGCAGAGAGAAAGGCGCCAGCACGTACATATGCCATGCGGGGGCAAGAAGAGATAGACACTCCCGATGTGGTGACGGGTACTTTCCATATTTTTAATACACCTGTCTTTATATTGATTGATCCCGGGTCCATATTGTCATATATTTGTAATAAAATTCTTTCGGACCAAGGATGGGAATCGGTGAAAACCGATTATAGTATAATAGTCTCCAACCCACTGGGACAGGAAATGATTGTTGACCGAGTTTATAGGAATGTACCACTAGAAGTGGGAGGAGAAATTTTTAATAGTAACCTGTTAAAATTGAAGTGTGGGGAGTTTGACGTTATACTTGGGATGGATTGGTTATCGAAATATAACGCTCAGCTGGACTGTTGAAACAAGAAGGTAACCCTTAGAAATTCTGATAAGGAAATAACTATTACTAGTGATAGAAGGAACTGCCTTGACAATGTAATTTCAGCTATTAAGGCTGAAAGAATGCTTAAGAAGGGATGTAAGGGTTACCTTGCTCACGTAATGGAGCTGAATAAACCAAGTATGGAAAGGAAATTTATCCCTACGGTGTCAGAATTCTTGGATGTGTTTCCAGAAGAGCTACCTAGACTGCCTCCAGAAAGAGAAGTAGAGTTCAGTATTGAACTTATTTCAGGAGCGTCTCCAGTGTCTATGGCACCGTATAGGATGGCTCCTACGGAGTTAAAGGAGTTGAAGACTCAATTGCAAGAGCTCTTAGATAAGGGATTTATTAGACCGAGTGTATATCCATGGGGTGCGCCAGTCTTATTTGTTCGCAAGAAGGACGGATCCTTAAGGTTGTGTATCGACTATCGACGACTGAATAAGCTTACAGTGAAGAATAAGTATCCGCTTCCACGCATAGATGATCTATTTGATCAGTTAAGGGGAGCTGGAGTCTTTTCAAAGATTGATCTAAGATTTGGATATCATCAATTAAGGATTAAGGAGGAGGATATTCCTAAAACTGCTTTCAAAACCAGATATGGACATTATGAGTTCATTGTAATGCCGTTTGGTCTCACCAACGCACCGGCATTTTTCATGGATCTAATGAATAGAATATTCAAACCATATCTGGACCAGTTCGTGGTGGTATTTATTGATGATATCCTAGTGTATTCGAAGACTCCAGAGGAGCATGATAAGCATTTGAGGATAGTGCTACAAACCTTAAGGGAAAAGAAATTGTATGCTAAGCTGAGCAAGTGTGATTTTTGGATGGAATAAGTAACTTTCTTGGGACATGTGGTATCGAAGGAAGGGATTAGTGTGGATCCGAAGAAGATAGAAGCCATAATTGCATGGGAACCCCCAAGGAATGTAGCGGAGTTAAGGAGCTTCCTTGGGTTAGCTGGATATTATCGTCGATTTGTGAAGGGATTTTCTTCTATAGCTAATCCATTGACTCGATTATTGCATAAAGGAGTAAAGTTTGAATGGACGAGTAGATGCCAAGAAAGATTTGAGCGTCTGAAGAAAATATTAACTGAAGCTCCTATCTTAGTACAACCGGAGGAAGGGAAAGAATATGTTATCTACAGTGATGCTTCCTTACAAGGATTGGGGTGTGTGCTAATGCAAGATGGAAAAGTGATAGCTAATGCCTCTAAGCAACTCAAGCCACATGAACATAATTACCCCACACATGACCTGGAGTTAGCAGCCATTGTTTTTGCCTTAAAGATATGGAGGCACTACTTGTATGGCGAGAAGTGTTATATCTATACAGATCAGAGCCTCCAATATCTTCCTACTCAGAAGGAGTTGAACTTGAGACAGCGCCGATGGATGGAATTCCTAAAGGACTATGATTGTGTAATTGATTACCATCCAGGAAAGGCGAACAAAGTAGTAGATGCTCTGAGTAGGAAGTCTGCGTATACATTGGCAATGTTAATGGCTAATCTGAGCTTGAAAGATAATGTTCTTGTGGCTGAACTACGGGCGAAACCTGATTTGATACCACAAATACTGGAAGCTCAAAAGTCGGATCCAAAAGTAGGAGAATGGATAAGGAAGATATCAGATGGGAAGCCTACCGAATTTCAACTGAAAGCAAATAGTGGACTGTACTACAAAGATCGACTATATGTACCAACAAAATTGGGTGTACGAGAAATGATCCTAAAAGAAGCTCACCATCAGGCCTTTGCTGTCCACCTAGGTGCCACCAAGATGTTTCAAGAGTTAAAAGCAATGTTCTGGTGGCCAGGTATGAAAAGGAGTATAGTCGAATTTGTGGGAAGATGTTTAATATGTCAACAAGTGAAGGCAGAACACCAAGTGCCTTCTGGACTATTGCAACCCATAAGCATACCGGAGTGGAAATGGGATAGGGTAACCATGGATTTCGTGGTAGGATTACCTATGACCAGAGAGAAGCATGATGCTATATGGGTTATAGTTGATCGATTAACCAAGTCTGCACACTTTCTGCCAGTCCGAATGGATTACTCTTTGGAAAGATTGGCAGAATTGTATATAAAAGAGATAATAAGGATACATGGTGTTCCTTCATCGATTATATCGGATAGGGATCCCAGATTCACTTCCAGATTTTGGAAGAAGCTTCAAGATGCTATGGGAACCCGATTACATTTCAGTACGGCCTTCCACCCTCAAACGGATGGACAGTCGGAGAGGGTAATTCAGATATTAGAAGATATGCTTCGGTGTTGTATACTTGAATTCGGAGGTAGCTGGGAAAGATACTTGCCACTAGTGGAATTTGCTTACAATAATAGCTACCAAGCAAGTATACAAATGGCTCCTTACGAAGCATTATATGGAAGAAAATGCAGAACACCTCTCTGCTGGACTGAATTCTCCGAACCTAAAGTGGTAGGACCAGAGATGATTCGAGAGACAGAAGAAAAGGTAAAGCTTATTCGAGACAAACTAAAGGAGGTCTCGGATCGTCAAAAGTCATATGCTGATTTGAAAAGGAAGGACATTGAATTTGAAGTCGGAGATAAAGTCTTCCTTAAAGTATCGCCATGGAAGAAAGTATTACGATTTGGGCGAAAAGGAAAGCTAACTCCTAGGTTTATTGGGCCGTACGAGGTTATAGAACGAGTAGGCCCAGTAGCCTATAGGCTTGCATTACCGCCGAAACTGGAAAAGATTCATAACGTATTCCATGTGTCGATGCTTAGGAGATACCGCTCAGACCCTTCCCATGTATTAAGGAAAGAGGAAATAGAGGTTCAACCGGACTTATCTTATGAGGAAGAGCCGGTGAAGATATTGGCTAAAGAAGTAAAGTAGTTGAGAAACAAGTCTGTCCCTCTAGTTAAAGTGTTATGGAGACATCACGCGGTAGAGGAAGCTACATGGGAAACGGAAGAGCACATGAGAAGACAATATCCCTACTTATTCGATACAGGTAAAGTTTCGAGGACGAAACTTTTAAGGGGGGGTAGGGTTGTAAGGTCCGCAATTATAGGCTAGAATTTTTCGATAAAATTTTTATTCCTTTATTAGAATAGTAAATAGGTTATTAGAGATAATTTAGAACCATAAGACGTGCAACTTGGGTACTAGTGGCATTATAGTAAATATTAGGAAAGTCCAAGGGCATTTCAGTCATTTTACACATAGGATGTGGTAAAATGCATTAAAGGTGTTATAGAAAATTTTGGCTATGTTCTTTAATTTCCAAGTTTAATTTGGGTTAAAAGTTAATTCTTAATTAATTTAGGGCAAGTCAAAGTTGGTCCAAGGGTATAGATGCATTAAAATGAAAAGTTTTCACCTAAGTGCAAATAGATTAAAGTTGTGGTGGTTATTGGTAATTGTCCTCCTAGTGAAATGAAATTATTAGAAAGGTGAGGGACTAAATTGAACTTGTCCATGAGGAGGTTAGTATTTAAGGGGGGAGGGGGAGTTATCTAGAGAATTCTATACCAATCTAAAATTCTCTCAAGCTCTCTCCATTTCTCTCCATTTTTCCTTTGGCCAACCACCCCTTAAGATCCTCCATCTCCATTTTTCTTTTTCTTCTTCCTCCATCTAACTCTCAAAACCTCTTCCATACTCTTGCTACATCCTAGAAACACCATCAAACCAAGAAGAACAAGCTTATAACATCAATTACATCAAGAATCATCAAGAACAAGGTAAGGATTTCAAACCCTAACTTTCATATATGAGTGATTTGATCCTAGTTTAGTATAGAAATGGTTTCTAGATGTTAAGAATGTTATTAGAATGGTTATAATGCCCTTGGTTATGTTCTTAAATTGAAAGTTATGGTATTAGTTAGAAAAGTACCCAAGTTAGCATGAGGTTGTTGTTAGTGTTGTTTATGGTAGAAACTTGTAATAAGGAATGCTAAACTCTTGTTTTTGTGATTAGTAGAACCAAAAGAGGACCCTAAGGAGCAAAACCAAGTGTAGGAGAAGGCTCTCAAATAAGGTTTGTACCCTAAGCTCTAAAGGTTTTGTTGTTGGTTTCATGTTTGATATGATTTGCATGCTAAAATTGTTTTTATGGTGATGTATATAATTGTTTGTTGGTTTTAAAAATTTTGATTAATATTTTTGGAAGCATGGACATATGCTATAAAGTTAGTAGAGACTTATTTGAAGTATTTGGCTCTAAGAAATAATATATTTGTGATGGTTGATGTTTGTTTGAATAAAATGATATGGTTTTGAAAACAATTCCAGCCTACTCCAGAAAATACTGAAACTGTCCTCTAATTTGGTTGAATTTTTAGAAATAGTTAGAAATATAATTAGACCAAGCCCTACAAAAATGAAATGTTCCTTTATAAGTCTAGTGTGAACGAGTAAAATTCGGTGCTGAGATAATTCCATTTAATACCCTAATTGATGTCAAGAAGGCCATACATGCAGACTGTCCTGAAACAGGGCATGTCTAAAACTTGATACAAATGTGAAAAATAGCTAGAGGCCTATTTGGAAAAAGTTATGTAAGTGAAAAATGTTGGTTAACATGTGTATTAGTGGAATGGAAAATTTAAAAGTGAAATAAGTTCATTTGATAAGCCTTTTAATGATAAGAGTCAAATACATACAAACTGTCTCTAACAGGGCAGTTTGGTAACCTAATTTTGTGGCATACCAAAACCTAAGCTAAAAGACTCAAAATGTACTGAAATTTAAACAGTAGAAAGATAAGACCTCAAATAAGACTCATACCAAAAATCATGATAATTGGAATTGATTTAATAAGGTTTTAAGTAAAGTGAAATCAGCCTTGTAACACTGTCCCAGATTCCAGTGAATCTGGTATGGTGAAAATGAGATGATTAAAAATATTTTGACCTTGAATTAATGACAAGTGAAGCCATCATAACATATAAGGATGAGTTATGAAAATGATAGAAGTGGTTTGAAGTTAATTAAATACCTATAGAATAAATTATGCCAAATCGAATTCGAACTACTCAGTTTGTTTGAAAACTGGAATTGTTACCACTAGATAATAAACTTTTATAACAACACTTTTACTTGATGTTTAGCATAGCATACTTGTATAATGTGAGATAATTTATACATAAATGTAAAGATGACATAAATAGAGATCTTGTAAAAGAATATTTGAAAGAAATATTTAATTTATGGATGATATTGGATGCTTATGCATCCTATTGGAAATAGAAGTAATGTGATTATTAGCATCGAATCGAATGATGATGGTATCGTTAGTACTTAATAAAAGAATGATTTAATAGTATAAACATATGAAAGATGAATTGAAGCGATAGCCTTTGTAGAATACCGTTAGAGGATGAAAGGCATGCCTTAGGAACTAGAAGTGCACTTCACCCTGAAAGTTGAATGAAATGAGACGATGATGATGATGATGATTCGGCCTTCGGGTCTATCGGCGGCCCTCGGGTCTATCGGCGGCCCTCGGGTCTATTAGCGGCCTTCGGGTCTATCGGCGGCTCTCGGGCCAAAACAGTTCCGTTTTCTCCATAGGTTATTCTAAGAGGGCTATCAATAATAAGAAAATGAATAACTAACATAAGTTGTGTTTAAATCTCAAATGATTAAAAGTATAAGGCTAAATGAAATCTTATTGAATAATAGAATATATGGAAATAAATGGATTCCTATATGACTTACTAACCACATGTAAGTTAAACTAACATGAAAATTTACATTATTTAGATTCTTGGAAACTTTAATGAATTTGCCTTTGTAATGATGTTTGGAAACATTTTATGGATTGATTGATCTTGGGTGTACTTGTTTGAATTATTGATTTGTATTGAAAATAAAGGTAAGCATTTGTGTTGCATGCCCCGGGCACGGGGTATAAACCAGGCATTATTGCCTGACGTTTTATTTTCTATGTTTTCTTTTTCCTTTATTTAATAACAATCCAGGAAAGGCAATCGGGGGAAAACATCAAGGACTATTCTATGTATGAAGATATGGTTTCAGGAAAAGACTAGGGCAGGTTACCATGTGAAGCCAATGAAATTGTTAAGAGAAGGAATGATGATAAGTAAAATGCATGGTGTTATGTACAGTTATATGTATAACCTGAATGCGTACTTGTATAATAAAGAAAAGTTTGATGAACTGATGAAGAATTGGCCTACGGGCTAAAGTGTAACTTGTTATATGGATACTTGATATGTAAATTAAATACTTGTATTGTATAAAGAATGTTACTAGTATGTACATATAATTAATGTTTTGATGTATGATTCGAATAACAGATTATTAATATATGACATTAGTAAATGGATAATTAATCGGTAAATATAATTTGATGAGGTGACGTTGGTCTCTTATCGGGTTAATAATTGGGTAAGGGTCCGACGTCACACATATGGGATGAACCCTACCTATTTAGGAGATGTGCTGATCAAGTGTTAAGACGTTGCATCCCATATGAGGAAACATTGGACATTATCAACCACTGTCATTCATCAGAATATGCTGGTCATTTTGCTTGAACTAGAATAGTAGCCAGAATTCTGGAATGTGGTTTCTATTGGCCATCTATATTTAAAGATGCACATGCTTTTATAGCCAATTGTGATAGATGCCAAAGAATGGGTAATGTTTCTAAGAGGCAAGAAATGGCTCAGAATTATATCCTAGAGGTTGAGTTGTTTGATGTCTGGGGTATAGACTTCATGGGACCATTTCCTCCATCAAACAAGTATGAGTATATACTTGTAGCAGTTGATTACGTATCCAAGTGGGTAGAGGCTATTGCTTGTGTTACAAATGATGGAAAGGTAGTGGAGAAATTTATCCAGAAGAATATCTTCACTAGATTTGGTATACCTAGGGTACTAATTAGTGATGGAGGGTCTCACTTCTGTAACAAGTTGCTAGAAAAGGTGTTCAAGAAGTATGAAGTAATCCATAAAGTTACAACAGCTTATCATCCACAAGCAAATGGGCAAGTGGAAGTTTCAAAAAGAGAATTAAAGAGAATCCTGCAGAAGACTGTAAATGAGTTCAGAAAAGACTGGAGCTTCAAGCTAGATGATGCTCTGTGGGCTTACAGAATAGCTTTTAAAACTCCCATTGGAATGTCACCATTCAGAATGGTATATGGTAAGGGATGCCATTTGCCAATGGAGTTGGAACACAAGTCATACTGGGCTGTTAAGCTTCTGAATATGGACTATGAAAAAGCAGAAAATCAGAGACTTCTACAACTAGATGAGATGGATGAATGGCGCCTTGAAGCTTATGAGAATCATGAGATGTACAAGCAGAAGATGAAGAATTACCATGACAAAAAGATTGTCAAGCGAGAGTTCACACCTGGACAATATGTACTGCTTTACAATACCAAATTGAGCATATTTCCAGGAAAACTGAAGTCTAGATGGTCTGGACCATTTAGAGTTAAAAGTGTTTCCCCTTATGGAGCTGTTGAATTGTTTGATAACAAGTCTACTGATTCTTTTGTTGTGAATGGACAGAGACTTAAAATACTATTTAGGAGGGGACATCTACAGGACGAGAGATATTCTTTGTATTTTGGATCCTGTAGACATGATGGAAAACCAATGACAAGCTTGCCATGGTCGATGCTAATGACCTTAAACAAAGCATACTCCTTACACAATTTGATTTTGATTGGATCAGTGCTATAAATGTTTAAAATTGTGTAAGTTTTTGTTTGACCAAGTTCATGTTTTGCAAGGGAATTGTTATTTTTCAGATGAACTTGAAGTTCGAGGAACGAGGCGAGATGTCATCTTCATTGCCAATATCTCGCCAAAGCATATTTTTTTCACATAACGAAGAAGAATTCCATTTCGCCTTGAGATTGTTTTGCCGATGGCAACATCATTATCCCGCTATCATATTTCGCTTGGGTAAAGGCGAAATTGGGTAACTCACGCCAAAACACTTCGCCTTTACACTCTGAAGAAGGCGAAGTTTGTGGGATCTCGTTTCTAGATATCGCCAGATATCTAAAAAGGTGAGGCGAACTTTCTCAATAACACTTAGTTATCTCGCCAAACAGGTATATTCTTTGGCGCTATGCTTTTATTTCGTCAAATTATTTCGCCTAGAGATAATCTGAATTAGGCGAAGTAAGTAGTTGTCGCCTTGAACATCGCCTAGTTCTAAACAATTGTGGCTAGATGAATTCATTTCGTCTCCGTAATTCACCACAAGTGGTTGTTAAGGCGAGGTTGGTTATTCAGTCGCCACATTATGTCGTCATCTGGTAAAAAATTATGGCGACCTATCTATATCTCGCCACATTATATCGCCATGTGGTAAAAATAGAGGCGAGTTTCTTTTTCTCGCCTAATTTTGAATCGCTTGAATTGTTGGCGACATAAACATATCGCCTACTTACTTCGCTTGTATCTTTTAATGTGACGATATGTTTAGGCGACACGTAGGCAATCAAAAATGTTACCGTTGTAACACAAGGAGATTCGATCTCTACGCCTTATGCCTACACTCTCATCATTGTGCTATTCCTGATGGCTTTATAAACTCAATTCAATTTTACCGTTATTATTCACTTGCTCTCTGAATTTTCAATTTTTCGAAAACCCTAAATTGCAAATCTCTTAGTTCGCTTCTGCATTTCAATCTACTTTCATCACAGTAATCAAACAAGGTACGTTTCTTTTCTTTCTCTCTAAGTTTATTGCAAGCTGATAGTTATCTTTTGTTTATTTGTGTTGATATGTTAATCAAGATTGTTAGGGTATTAATAGAGCATTGTTTAACGGTAATATTGGCAGAATCTCTATGGATTTTACTATAAACATGTATGATTTTAGCTGGGTGTTACATTTTGTGGATGAAATTGATTGTGTTTGATAATTGCTGAAACCATGTTGCAGTAGACTGTCAGTTGTTCAATATTGATAATGCTACTGTTTTAATGATTTCTAGCTCTCTCATTTGGATATTTGGGTATAATTTTTGACATGCTGGTACAAATTGCAGACAAATGGCCAAAAGAAAGAGTGACAGTACTCCTAACCCATCTAAGAAAGGCAAGAAGGCCAAGACTTCTGCCAGACCAAAGATTTATGATGAAAAGAATTATCAGGTTAGGGTGATTCTTCCTTCTTCGCCAAAGTCTAAAGAGAGGACTCCCAAGACCCCCTCTACTTTAACAGCTGATAAGGGGAAGAAGATTAGGAAGTCTGTTGGGTCAGGATCAGTTAAGGGTCCTAAACAAAAAGGAGTACAGATTGGCTCATCTGGAAGAACCAAGAAGAAAAGTGTAGAAAATACACCTACAACCCTTTCTACACCAAATGCTGAAAAGGGGGGGTGCTTCTGCTGATAAATCAGTATTGGCTAAGAAACAAGCTGCAACAGAGTTTGGGGCCAGTAAAAAAGGAAAAAAGGTGAAGCTTAGTTCACCTAAGGTTATCAAGTATAAATCTCAGGTTAAGAGCCCACTACAGAAGGAAAACCTGCAGTTTTGGCAGGAAAAAGGGATTCTGTTGGATGAGATGGAAGATAAGAGGTTTGGAAATTATTTGTGGGGCTGGTTCATAAAGAAAATGGTGGAGCAGCCTAAGAAAGTTAATGCCACTTTAGTAGAGGAGTTCTATAATGCGGCCCCTGAGGAGTTGGATAATCCCTTTAGCATTAGAGGCCACCAAGTGGATATATCAGCAGAAACCATTTGTAGTTATTATGGTTTAATGGAAGCTGATCATCAAGGTGATAGAGGAATGGATGCGGCTGAATTAATGGTGGAAGACTTGAGGAGTCTTAGAAGGTTTCAGCATCCAACTCAAGGTTCTGAAGAGGATGTCTTAGCTAGTGAATTAGACATTCACACAACCATATGCTTAACATGGCTGAGGGATAATGTGATGCCTAGAAACAAAGGCAGTCGGTTCACTACAGATGAGAAGAAGTTTTTGAGGGATTTCAACCAAAACAAGTTTATCCATTTGGGCCAGTTGATCTTTTTAGAGCTTCAGAAGAGAGTCTGTAGTCTGAGGAAGGAAAGGTCCAGGCAAAGGACTTTATATTTCCCATCTCTCATAACTGGTTTGTTAGAGAGATATGGAGTTCAGAGCAAAAAAAAGGATGTGTGGCTGGCTGACTCAAAGCCACACACTGGAGAATTGGAGCTTCGAATTTGGGAGAGCAGAGGGGGAAAGGAGACAACCTGCACTAAAGTTGTGGAAAAAGTCATAGAAGTAAAGGCTTTAAGGGAGGCCAAGAAATCAAGTACTAAGAAGAACAAGTTCTCTTCACCAGCTCCAGTTACAAGATCAGTACAGGAGACCCCTCTAGCTTTTACTCAAGCTACCAGGGAGGAGAATAAAAGGATAGCTGAACCTTTATCAAGAGAACAGCTAGATATTATAGTTTCTGAGATGGTTAACAAGAAGGTTGAGGAAAGAATAGCTGAATTCTTCAACAACATCTCAGACCCTTAAGAATTTTTGAGATTGTGGGAATTAAAAAGAGCCAAGCAAGGTGCACCTCCAGTAGGTTTTGCAAGGTTTGAAAAGGTGGTAAGCATCAAGGAACCTGTTGAGCAAGAAAGAGAAGAAGAGGATTTTCAAGCCTCTCATTTTGAACAAGAAGAGCTCATGGACAGTCAGCCTGAGTTGACTGATGTTGTGGCTGTTTCCATTTTTGAAGAAGATCACCTCTAGAGAAATCTAGGTGATCAATTTGATCTAGCTACTGAAAGAGCTACTAATGAAGTTATGGAGAAAGATGAGAGGGTAATGAAGAAAGGAAAGGAAAAGGCTGTAGAGCCTGAACCAGAAAGGGTCTATGATTCTGATTCCTCAGATTGTGAGGTGATTGACACAACTGACCTTGAAAAGCAAGGCCTTTTGCTGGCATCTTTTGCTGAGGCAGCTGGACAACCTCCATTTATTCAAGAGAGAGGGGAAGGTTGAGGTTCAGCTCAACCAGAGGGGATTGAAGTTCAGCCTGAAATTCTAGAGGAAATTGTCCAAGAACCTCTCATTTACACTTGTCAGGTTCCTCCATATTTTGGACCTGTCAAGTGTTCTGTTCAATTTCAACCTCCTACTACAGAAGAATTCATCCCAAGGCTCTACATTGTTCATACAGACATTCAGAGACTAATTAATCAAGCAAGGATGGGAATGTTTTCAACTGAGGATCCTATTCCTATAGGCAGTGATAGTTCTTCTCAGAATCTGGCAATAGTTCCTTTTCTTCAACCTGAACCTATCAGTCAAGTGCCTTTGGTTGAAGAAGAAGAAGTTAGAAATCTTAATGAAGAAGAAGTAACTGCTATGATAGGAGAGTTTTTCAGTACATTCAATAGGATGCCATCTTATGAATTCTTCAATGGAATGGAATTCTCTTCTACAAGCTCATCTGAAGAGGAAATGGACAGCCCAAGAAGAGAAAAAGGCAATTTAAATGGAGAAAAAGCTAGTAAAAAAGGTGAGCAAGCCACACCAGTGGAAGAGCAAATCAAAGACAACAAGAAAGTGTCTAGTGGTCATGTAGTTACTTCAGCAGATTTGGAAGGGATACTTATTTTGGATCACAACAAGACTCATTGTTCTTGGGAGCCAACCTCTGCCTTTTATGTTCTAGATGGATATTACTCTGTCATTTTTGGACAGATCCGAAGATACAACAGTTTTTTTAGGCAAATGGCTAACCCAACGCGTTATCCACCCTATAAGGCTTTCACTATTGCTCCTCTCAGTGAAGATGAGGTTGAAGAAGTAAAGGCTAATGAGAAGAAAAGAAAGCATGATAAGGTAAGAGCCCAGAACAAGCCTCACAGTTCAGATTCTTTTTCGACATTTTAGGTATATATGGAGATCAGAAGAATGGTGGCAAAGGAATTGAATCTCAGTCCACCAGCACCTTCCAGCCCTAAGCCAAAGAAAAGAAGATTGAACACTAAGTCTCCTCAGCAATCTCAGAATCCAGATCCTTCTCTGGAAGATTTTTAGTTATTTTGTTTACTTGATTTTTCTTATTTTGTAATTATCAAAACTTAATATGTTATGAATGTTTTCTTTGTCAATGAAAGAGTAAGGTGATTACTTGAGTCTTTTGTTTTTAGTTCTTTTTCATTTTGGATACAAGAGTAATGTGAATGCAGTTGTATTTTTTGTTTTGTCTATAAAGAGTAATGTGATTGTTGGTTTTAATTGATACAGAGAGTTTTCAGGTTTTAAGTTGGGGGTTGTGTTTCCCTAACAATGTGAGCTGTGTCTACAAGATAAATAATTAAGTTTGTGCTCATTTATCACCTTGGATTTTGAAGTTACAGGTTATTCTGCAAGGGTTTTGATGACACATTAAGTTGGGCGAGGTAGGACCCAAATCGCCAGCATTTTCGCCTTGACTAAGGCGAGATCGTTATTTCTCGCCTGGTTAGTAAGTTCTTTAATATGGTACAGGCAAATGGTTGGGGCAATACATCTATTATTTCGCCTATTTCTTATTTCTTTTATGGCGACGTATCTACTTTTCTGCCTAACATTTCGCCTGCAGGACCTATATTTCGCCATGACATTATTCCTCTATGTCACTCTAATATGGCGAATCTTTTTATCTCGCCTGAGGATTTCGCCTAAGGACGGCGAGAATTATACTTTTATCCCTTTTATTTCTTCTTACTTCGCCTTATTCAATCTTCTTGTTTTAAGTTTTGGGCATTATTTCATATATCCATGGCGACATCCAGGTATTTTGCCTAACTCTCTGGTTCATTATTTTATATATCCCTTTCTCTCCTTATATTCTTTTATGTTCTCTTAAGCATTGAGGACACTGCTTTCTTTTAAGTTGGGGGTGGGGTAGCAATCACATTGATTGTATTTTGTTTAATTTTATAGTTCTATTTTTGGTATAGTTTGATTCTTTAATTTTACTTGTAGTTTTCTTAGGATATTAGGTCTGAGTGCATGATTGAGCTTACAATGCTCATAATTCAAAGTGATTCAGTTTTTCATAGAATGAGTTTTCAAACAGTAAAATAAGTGTTCAAAACAATAAGCTTTGATGAGCAATTTTTGACGAATTTCTTTGAACACTGATGAAGATTTTGGTCAAATTTGAATTGTGAATAAGTTGATGGTTTTGATAAGGAAAGAGTGGAGAAAACCTTGGGTGGTATGTGAGGTTTGAGCTTCATTTGGTGCCTTTTTCTTCATGAGAGGGGTTATTTTTATTCTCTTCATTATTAAACACATTTATCTGACAAAATTTCTTCTATAGAAATCAGAACATTCATAGGATTACTTTGAATTTCTCATACATTCCTCAAGTGTACAGGGCATTGGTCGGGTAAAGTTTTGTCTTAAATCTGCCAAGGAACATGACCTGATTTGGGAGAGTGAGTGAAACTACTAAAAAGCCTTTGCCTGCTTGATATAACCAGACCTTGATATCTTGTGAGGTAAACCATTTTGTTTCCATTCTCATTAAAACCTTTTCTTTGGTCCCTTACCCAGTCCAAACCATAAAGATAAGAGATGTAATCTCAATCCTACCCTTTGGACTTACCATTGAATTTGGGATTGAAAAGAGGGGAAGTGAAGATTAACTTAAAGAGTGTTTCTGAAGCTGCTAAAAGCAGATATATTGTTGAAAAAAAAAGATGAATGAGAAGAAGAGACAAAAATAAGTGAAAATGGACAGTGTTCATAAATAAAGTAGTATGTGAATAAAGCATCATTGAGTGGGGAAACACTAGAGAGTGAAGAATAGAGGGATTGAGAGGAATTTAGTGGTATGTCATATTTTTGAATTATCTGAAGAAATCCCCTTCTTTCATCAAGCTAACATGACCCCAATTCCCTATAAATGCAAATATGATAAGTCTACAATTTACCTATGTTTTAGCATATTTTATGAGCTTGAATATAATGAAATTGAGCTTAAATGATGAGATATTGAATACATTTCTACTAATTCTAGACTATTATTGCTGAGACAGGGACTTGGATGAAAAGTTGTGAAAAATGAGCTAAAACGTGCAAATTTAGAAGAAAGAGGGACCAAATCAGAAATTCATCCAAAGTCAGCAACTGGCGAAATGATGATGCTAAAGAAAAGATTTCGCCTGAAGATCTCACTCTGATTCGGAGTGAAAGGCGACGTAGTAGGCGACATAAAGCCATTTCCGCCTCAAAGAGTAAAGCATGAAAGTAGGCAATGAAGATGAAGTTTCGCCTACCTTGAGGCGATGTTTTAGGCGATAAAAGAGAGATGTCGCCAAAGCTAAGGATTATCACAGGCGACATTGGATGAGACATCGCCTAGGAAGATTTTATCTGGAAGTTGTTTTGGCGAAATATGTTATCTCGCGTGAGCATCAGACAACGTATTAGGGCAATATTTGGGATATTTCGCCTGTAAAGAGTTGAAGCTTGGCGATCAAGACAAGCGAGATGTGAAGAAGTCGTTTGGTTCAGGCGAAGGAACAGGCGACATAAATGGAGAAAAATATTACTTCGCCTATTTGTGTTTCTTTGTTGATTTTATTTCGAAATTGCCACTGAGCCATACTCTATTGAATCGAGAGATCTTTTAACAGATCACTGATGATGATCTAGAAGGTAAATCTGTGATTTAAGATGAAACTTGCATGAGAAGTTAATTGAAATCAGATCTAGCAATCAGTTTATTCTTTGTTAAGATCAATTGCAGAATAGAGTACTGACTTGAGTTTTCATTGAATGAATGTCATGAGATATTTTTACTTCACCTCAACTTTATAATTCCATGATTCTATGATTCATTTTGTATATAAATTCTTTCAGCAATTCAGATTAAATCTTAGTCTCAATTATGCTTCTTAGCTTATAATCCCTGTGGAGACGATATCTTAAATACTACATTAGACGTTGATAGAAATTTCGATTAAGTACTGTGAATATAAATATCAGTCGAGTTTCGTCCCATCAATTTCTTGGCGCCGTTGCCGGGGATTGTTTTTCTTTAAAGATTAAGATTTATTTTGAACTGCTATAAGATGATTTATTAAATTCTTTTTCAGTTTTAAATTTGTTTGTTCAAGTGTGTAGCGTATGTAGACAAGATCTAAAGGTACTCAAGACTTGCAGTTTGATCCTGAACCTGAGAGAATTGTTAGACAATTCAGATCAAAAACACGATCACGATCAGCAGTGAGAACTGAGTCAAGAAACACAATGTTTGGAGGTCGCTACAACATAAATAATAATGATACTGAAGGACGAGTGGATCCTGAGAGGATGACATTTTGTCAATATTCCATCCCACCTGTTGATGGCATGCCACAGGCCATCAATTTACGAGCTATAACAATTGAGAATTTTGAGTTGAGATCTGGACTCATCCAAATGGTTCGACAGAACAAGTTTGGAGTAGGAGCCACTGAAGATCCTAATCAGCACCTGAACACATTCCTGCATCTGTGTAGTACATTTCGACACAATGGAGTCTCAGAAGATGCAGTTAAACTCCGGCTATTCCCATTTTTACTGAGTAACAACGCTCACTCCTGGTTATACTCATTGCCACTAGGATGTATCAATAGCTGGGAAGATCTAGTTAAGAAGTTCTTAGCTCGCTACTTTCCTCCCATGAAGATGGTGAAACTGAGAAATATGATTTCTTCTTTCCAGTATGTGGATGGAGAGTCATTATATAAAAGCCGGGAGAGGTTTAAGGAGCTGATCAGAAGATGTCCACACCATAGCATAGCATCTTGGAGCATCATGATGACATTTTATAGTGGCATGCCTCCTCAGATCAAAATGCACATTGATTCCTCAGCTGGAGGATCAATAATGGATAAAGAGCCAGATGATGCTCATGATTTCATAGAATTGCTGGCAAACAATGATTTTGGATGAATTAAAGGGAAAAGGCTGCAAACAAGAAGCAGTCTGGAGTTTATGAGCTGGAGTCTTTCAATGCATTATCTGCTCAGATAGCATTGTTGAATAAGAAGATGGACAATATGGCAGTTAATAAAGACCATCCAAAGAAGACTTCAGTTAATTCTGTTGAAAAACAGAAGACTACTTTGGCAGAATATGCTCAGGAAGCAGCACTTGCTGATGATGAAGATGAGCCAGAGGAGTCAGAACAAGTAAATTATTTAAATAATAATTATGGGAACCAGCATTGGCCATACTATCAACAGAGGAATCAACCCTATCAAAATCAGGGTTATTACCAAAGAAATCCTCAGCCTGGTTACCAACAACAAGGACAGTCTCAGTATCAGAAGAAGCCTAGTATGGAGGACCTTCTAATTAAGTACATGGAGAAGACTGATGCTGTTCTTACCAACCATACCACCACAATTAAGAAATTGGAAACTCAGATGGGGCAGCTTATGCAAGTTCTGAACCAAATACCTCAAGGAGCACTTCCAAGTGACACTTTGCCCAATCCAAAGGTTAAAGATAAATCCAAAGAGGAAGCACAAGTGCATGCTATTACATTGAGAAGTGGGAAACAACTGGAGAACTCTAAGGAAAAGAAAACTTATGAACCTCCTGCACAGAATAAGGAAAATAAGAAATTAGCAAACCTTTTGCTAAAGAACAGGAGGCTGTGAAGATTGCCTTACCTTTTCCTCAAAGAGATAATAGAAAGAAGCTGGATAAGCAGCTTGAGAAGTTTTTAGACATGATGAAGCAAATCCATGTCAACATCCCATTCATTGAGGCATTGAAACAAATGCCTGTTTATGCTAAATTCATGAAGGAGCTATTGTCAAACAGAAGGAATTTATCTGATGTGGGATGCATTAATGTGAATGTAAGTGTGAGCCAACTTTTCAAGTACCAAATTCCTAGGAAAAAGAAGGATCCTGGCAAGTTTACCATACCTTTGACCATAGGCGAAAGATTCAAGGGGAGAGCTCTCTGTTACTTGGGAGCTAGCATAAACTTAATGCCTTTGGCCATCTATGAAAGGTTGGGAATAGGGCATTTCAGACCTGATAATGTCTTATTGCAACTTGCTGATAGATCTTTCACTCATACAAAAGGAGTTATGGAATATGTGATAGTCACAGTAAACAAATTCATGTTTGCTGTGGATTTTGTAATGCTTGACATAGAGGTAGATGAAGATGTACCGTTGCTACTAGGTTGACCATTTTTTAGAACTGAAAGAGAATTGATAGACGTGGCAAATGGTGAACTCACACTCAGAGTTAATGGAGAGGAAGCAAAATTTAGTCTCTTGGAGTCATTGAAATTTCCATACGATTTTGATGAAGTCAAGAGTATACAATTGGCAGGTGATATAGAGTTGATGGATAAGATTCTCTCATTGAGAAGTTCTGATCCACTAAACAATGTATTAATCAATGATGTGGATATGGACATTCCAGAGGAAAGTGCTTACAGTGGTGAGCTGGAGTGCATGACTTCTCATTTTGTCCTCAACGGTAGTGATATACAACAATCTGCCGAGCCAATGCTTCCCTCAACTGAAAAACCACCACATTTGGAACTGAAGGCACTCCCAAGTCATCTCAAGTATGCATTCCTTAACTCTAAGGATTCTAGCTTACCTATTGTGGTTTCCAATGACTTAACAGATGAACAAGAGGAAAACCTCCTCCAAGTGGTGAGGAAACACAAGAAAGCCATTGCATAGACAATAGCAGATATTAAGGGCATCAACCCCACTTTCTGTACACACAAGATCATCTTGGAGGAGAAACATACACCCAAGATCCAACCTCAGAGAAGATTGAATCCAACTATGAAGGAGGTTGTGAAGAAGGAAGTACTTAAACTCCTTGATGCAGGTATTATTTTTCCAATTTCAGATAGTAAATGGGTTAGTCCAGTGCAGTGTGTACCAAAAAAGGGAGGGATTACTGTGATAAAAAGTGAAAAGAATGAGTTGATCCCTACTAGAACTGTTACAGGCTGGCGTATGTGCATAGATTATAGAATTTTGAACGAAGCCACTAGAAAGGATCATTTCCCCCTTCCTTTCATTGATGAGATGTTAGATAGACTGGCAGGACACCCTTATTTTTGCTTTTTGGATGGTTATTCTGGATATAACCAAATTCCCATAGCACCTGGTGATCAACACAAAACTACTTTTACCTGTCCTTTTGGAACCTTTGCTTATAATAGGATGCCTTTTGGACTGTGTAATGCACCGGGAACATTTCAGAGGTGTATGTTAGCTATCTTTACTGATTTCATAGGCAAGTTTTTAAAAGTGTTCATGGATGATTTTTCCATTATAGGAGACAGTTTCAATGATTGCTTGAATAATCTTGAGAAAGTGCTTAAAAGATGTGAGGAAACTAACTTAGTCCTCAATTGGGAAAAATGCCATTTTATGGTAAGAGAGGGTATTGTTTTAGGCCATAAGGTGTCTGCTAAGGGATTAGAAGTAGACAGAGCAAAAATTGATGTGATAAGCAATTTACCCCCTCCTATCAATGTAAAAGGCATCAGAAGCTTCTTAGGACATGCTAGGTTCTATAGGCGTTTTATCAAAGATTTTTCAAAAATAGCTAGACCCCTGTGTGTTCTATTAGAAAAGGAAAAGAAATTTGATTATACTGATGAATGTTTGAAATCTTTTGTGCAGCTCAAGGAAAAGCTTGTCTCAGCACCAGTCATAATTCCACCAGATTGGAATTCTAAATTTGAAATCATGTGTGATGCATCTGATTTTGCTGTAGGTGCAGTGCCTGGGACAGAGAAGGTAAAGGCTATTCAGAGTCATTTATTATTCTAGTAAATGATTGGTAGAAGCTCAGAGAAATTACACCACCACTGAGAAAGAATTACTAGCAGTAGTCTTTGCTTTGGATAAGTTTAGATCATACATTTTAGGGTCTAAAATTATCATTCATACTGATCATGCAGCATTGAGATATCTATTTGCTAAGAAAGAGTCTAAGCCTAGGTTGATAAGATGGGTGCTCTTGCTGCAGGAGTTTGACATAGAAATCAAAGACAAAAAGGGCACTGAAAATGTAGTAGCTGATCACCTCTCAAGATTGCACATTAAGGATATGGAAGCTCAAGTTGACATCAACGAACAATTTCCAGATGAGTAACTTTTCCTTTGTGAGGTAACATTTTATCCATGGTATACTGATTATGCAAACTATTTGTCTTGTAAAGTGTTACCTGAAGATCTAAACAGTCATCAGAAGAAAAAGTTTCTTCATGAAGTTAAGAGGTACATATGGGATGAACCATATCTATTTAGGAGATGTGCTGATCAAGTGTTAAGACGTTGCATCCCATATGAAGAAACATTAGACATCATCAAGCACTGTCATTCTTCAGAATATGCTAGTCATTTTGCTGGAACAAGAACAACAGCCAGATTTCTGGAATGTGGTTTCTATTGGCCATCAATTTTTAAAGATGCACATGCTTTTGTGGCCAGCTGTGATAGATGCCAGAGAATGGGTAATATTTCCAAGAGGCAAGAAATGGCCCAAAATTATATCCTAGAGGTGGAGTTATTTGATGTCTGGGGTATTGATTTCATTGGACCATTTCCTCCATCCATCAAGTATGAGTATATACCTGTAGCAGTTGACTATGTATCCAAGTGGGTAGAGGCTGTAGCTTGCGTTACAAATGATGGAAAGGTAGTGGAGAAGTTTCTGTAGAAGAATATCTTCACTAGATTTGGCATACCCAGGGTACTAATTAGTGATGGAGGGTCTCACTTCTGCAATAAGCTGTTGGAAAAGGTCCTGAAGAAGTATGGAGTAATCCATAAAGTTACCACAGCTTATCATCCACAAGCCAATGCTCAAGTAGAAGTTTCAAACAGAGAATTAAAGAGAATCCTGCAAAAGACTGTGAATGAGTCCAGAAAAGACTGGAGCTTCAAGTTGGATGATACTCTATGGGCTTAAAGAACAGCTTTTAAAACTCCTATTGGAACGTCACCATTTAGGATGGTGTATGGCAAGTCATGTCATCTGCCAGTGGAGTTGGAACACAGGTCATATTGGGTTGTAAAACTGTTGAATATGGACTATGAAAAAACAGGAAAGCAGAGGTTTCTACAACTAGATGAGATGGATGAATGACGCCTTGAAGCCTATGAAAATCATGAGATGTACAAGCAGAAGGCGAAAAATTACCATGATAAGAAGATTGTCAAGCGATAGTTTAAACCTGGACAATATGTATTGCTCTATAATACCAAACTTAGTTTCTTTCCAGGAAAACTTAAATCTAGATGGTCTGGACCATTTAGAATAAAGAGTGTTTCCTCATATGGAGCTATTGAATTGTTTGATAACAAGTCCACTGACTCTTTTGTTGTGAATGGACAGAGACTCAAGCATTATTTAGGGGGAGACATCTACAGGACAAGGGATGTCCTTTATATCTCAGACCCTGAAGATATAATGGGAAACCAATAATAAACTTGCCTTGGTCGATGCTAACGACCTTAAATAAAGCATACTCCTTACACAATTATTCTTTGGAAAAATTATGCTATGATCAATTAATTGTGTAAGTTTTTAACTAACCAAGTTCATGTTTTGCAGAAGAATTGTTATTTTCAGATGAACTTGGAGTCTTAAGAAGAAGGCGAGATGTTAATTTTATTACCAGAAGACTCGCCAAAGTTGTTTATCAATTGGCGAGGAACAACTTCATTTCGCCTATAATGACATTTTGAAGATGGCGAGATAGGGAAAGTCGCCATGAGTGGTTGCCTGGGTGAAGGCGAGGAAGAGGAGTCATGCCAAAAACTTCGCCTACTTTACTTTTGTGAAGGCGAGGAAGGACAAATCTCGCCTTAATACATCGCCCAATGACGAGAAGAGTGAGGCGAGAATTCAATACATTGCCATCTTATCTCGCCAACCAGGTATGTTTTCTGGCGTTAGATTCTAATTTTGCCAAGATTCTTCGCCTGGCAACAGTTAGCATTAGCGAAGTGTCGTTTAATTCGCCTGGAAACTCGCCTGTTTTTGAAAATATTTTTGGTGAGGTAACATTCATTTCGCCTCATTTAATTCGCCAGAAGCTCTTTTGAAGGTGAAACAATCAATATGTCGCCACTTTATATCGCCAGTTAGGTCATTTAAGGCGAGCTCGTTCTTTCTCGCCTATTTCTAAATTTTATAACACCTGCATTTTAGGCGACATAAATTATTTCGCCACTTAAATAGGTGCATTGGAATTATTACCGTTGGATGACACGAGGCGAGGCTAAAACTTTACGCCTTCTGCCTAGTTCTTTCATCATTGCACCTATTCTTTGATTATCTCATTAACCTTAATTCGATTTTACCGTTGCCATTACTTTGCTCTCTGAGATTTCAATTGTTTGCAAACCCTAAATCGCGAATCTCTCATTTCGGTTATGCTTTTCGATCGATTTCCATCACAGTAAACCAACAAGGTACGTTTCATTTCTTCTCTCTCAGTCATATGAAAGTTGATAGTTGTTTTAGGTTTATCTGGGTTATGATGTTAATCGAACTGTTAGGGTGTTAATAGAGCCACTGTTTTAACGGTAATAAAGTCGAAACTCTGTGGATTTTACAATGAACATGAACGATTTTTAGTTTGGTGTTTCATTTCTGTGATTATAATTGCATTGTTGACAGTAGTTGTTAGTTTTAAGCTGTAAAACATGGTTTAGAGCTTGATTGCTGAATGTGTTTTGTAAATGCTGAACCCATGTTGCGACATACTGTCAAACTGTTTGATGTTGATAATGCTATTGTGCTGCTGAACTTTAATTTTGTCAATTTGATATCTGATTATAACTGTTGAAATATGGTTTCGAATTGCAGATTATGGCTAAAAGAAAGAGTGACAACACTCCTAACCCAGCTAAAAAGAGCAAGAAAGCCAAGACTTCGGCCAAGCCGAAGATCTTTGATGAGAAGAATTATCAAGTCAGGGTGATTCTTCCATCTTCACCCAAGTCGCCCAAGCAGAAAGTGGTGCAGATTGGCTCTAGTAAGAAGAAAAGTATGGAAAGCACACCAAAAACCCCTTCTACACCAAATGCTGAAAAGGGGGTGTGTCTGCTGTCAAATCTACATTGACTAAAAAGCAGGCAGCAGTTGTGGAGAAGGTGACATCTAGTTCACCTAAACTTTCTAAGGACAAGTCCAAACTCAAGAGCCCTTCTAAAAAGGATAACTTGCAGTTTTGGCAAGAGAAGGGATTCCTTTTAGAAGAGTTTGAAGATAAGAGATTTGGGAACTACCTCTGGAGTTGGTTCATGAGGCAATTGGTGGCAAAACCTAAAAAGGTGAATGCCACTATGGTGGAAGAATTTTATGATAAGGCCCCAGAGGAGTTGGACACTCCATTTGACATAAGGCCACCAAGTAGATATTTCTCCAGAGACCATATGCAGCTACTATGGTTTGATGGAAGTCAAGCATCAAGGAGATAGAGGAATGGAAGCCTCAGAGCTAACTGAGGAAGATTTAAGGAGCTTGAGGAGATTTCAGCATCCAACTCAGGGATCTGAAAGAGATGTTTTGGCAAGTGAATTGGACATTCACACTGCCATTTGCTTAACTTGGCTGAGGGACAACGTGATGCCTAGGAACAAAGGCAGCAGATTTACTGCGGATGAGAAAAGGTTCCTCAGAGATTTCAACCAAGGGAAATTCATTCATCTGGGTCAGCTGATCTTCTCAGAATTGAAAAGGAGGGTATGCAATCTGAAGAAGGAGAAGACAAGACAAAGAACACTCTACTTTCCTTCTTTAATCACTGGTGTATTGGAAAAATGTAGAGTCCAGAGCAGGAAGAAAGATATATGGTTAACTGATTCTAAACCCCACAATGGTGGATTAGAATTAAGGCTCTGGGAGAGTAGGGGTGGAAAAGAGACTACCTGCACTGAAGCAGTGGAAAAAGTGAGGGAACTGAAGACTTTGAGGGAAACCAAGAAGTCAAGTGTTCAGAGAAATAGTCTTTCATCCCCTACTACAGTGGAAGAACCAGTTGAGAAACTATCGTCAGCTCCTACCAATAGCAGTAAAAGGAAAGTGGAAGGGCAGCTGAGCCTTCATCAAGATAGCAGCTTGATGCTTCAATATCTGACATGATAAACAAGAAGATTGAAGAAAAACTTGCTGAGTTCTTCAAATCCATTTCTACTCCACAGGATTTTATCAGAATATAGGAGATGCACAAGGCTAAAGAAAACATCTCTCCAGTGGATTTTGCTAGATTTTCAGCTAATACTTCAGTTAAGGAACCACCAAGAGTGGAATAACCTATGAACAATCAAGAGAATCTACAACCTGAGCAGGAAGATTTATTGGATAATCAACCTGAAGTGCCTGCAGAGACAACTGAAGAAATTATTGTTTGTCAACACAGTCTAATTGAGCAACTGGACTTAGCATCAGAAGTTGTAGTGCATCAAATTGTTGAAGCTGATGAAAGATATGTGGACGGAGGGAAATCTGTTATATTGGAGTCTGCAACTGGTAATGATAGAGATGTTGATTCTGACGATTGTGAAGAGATTGATACTGCAACAATCGAAGAGCAAAGCAAATTATTGGCTTATTATGCTGAAGCTGCAGGTTTACCAGTATCAAGTCATGAAGATGGTGAGGGATCAAGTTCTCAACTTCAAGCTGAGGAACACCAACAGGAGGATAATCTGTTAGAATTGAATGTAGATCAGACAACTCAAGTACTGTGTGTTTCGACTTGTCAGGTTCCTGATAAGTTCAAGCTTGTGAGTTGCATCACTAAGAGTCCACCACAGCTCACTGATGAATACATTTCAAGACTCTACATTCTGCATCCAGAGGTTCAGAGATTGGTGAATATGTCAAGGATGGGGATTTTCTCTCAGGGCCAATTTATGGAACAGTCTGATGACTCTTTGGCTATAGTACTTTTTTGTCCTACTGAGTCTGGTAGCCAGGGTATTGAAGATAACGGCAATGATTCTGAAGTTGAATCTGAGGATGTTTCTAAGTGTGGTTCTTTGGGGAGTGAAGACAACCTCATTATAGATGAAGAATATGCTCAGGAGATTGCTTAGAGAAATAGTAGGAAATGGTGGCATTTTTTGGCTCCTGTCTTTGTTGGAGATGACAGTGATGAAGAGGACTGCCCTATCTTGGAAACTCCATCATCAATGGGCACTAGAGCTGCTGCTGACACTGAAGCTGAAGTTCGAGTGTCTATTGTGGAGCACTTAAATTTGAGGGTACCATCTCCTGGTACTAATACACTTCCAAGTTCATCTCCAGCATCTTCTCGTCCAAGAATGTAGAAGTTAATCCCAATGCCCAAGAAGAGGAGACTGAGCACTTAATCTTCTCAACAATCCAAATCTTCAGATAATTCCTTAGATGATTTTTAATTTTTATGTGTTAAATACTCTTTTGTAATATTCAGGATTGGTTTTTATTTTGTTATTTTAAGAGCAATGTGAATCTGTTTTTTTATGTTAGTAAAGAGTAATGTGTTTCCTTGAGTCTTTATTTTTAATTTTTCAAGAGTCATGTGATTGATTATTTTGTCTTTATCTTTGTCTATTAAAAGAGTAATGTGATTGCTGGTTAATTACTGTTACAGAGAGTTTTAGATTTTAAGTTGGGGGTTTTTTCCCCAAAGCAAAGTGAGTAGAGTCTACAGGAAATAACATTAACTATGAAACCATTTTTCACTTTGATTTTTGAAGTTTACAGGTCACTCTGCAAGGATTTTAATGAAATAGTGTGTTGAGGCGAGATAGAACTCAAATCGCCAGAATGATTGCCTTGTGTAAGGCGAGATCTCTGTTTCTCACCTGGTTGGTAAATTCTTTCATATGGTAAAGGCAAATGGTTAGGGCGATATATGTTTTATTTCGCCTAATTCTGGATTTCTCTTTTTGGCGACATTTCTATCTTGTCTAATATTTCGCCTGCAGGACCTGTATTTCGCCATGACATTATTCCTCTATGTCATTCTAAATTGACGACTTTTATATTTCGCCTGGGTATTTCGCCTAAGGTTAGCGATCAATTTCTTTCTCGCCTATTGTTATTTCGCCTAACCAATTTTCTTTTTGCACTTAATTTGGGAGACTTATCCTTTGATAATGGCGACATTCAGGTACTTTGCCTAACTCTCTGGTTCATTGTTTTATACATTCCCTCATCTTCTTCTATTCATTTCTGTTCTCTTGAGCATTGAGGACAATGCTTTCTCTTAAGTTGGGGTGGGGTAGCAATCACGTTGCCATTATTCTTTGTGTTTAGTTTTATAGTTTGATTATGTTTTAGTATTTTCTTAGGATATTAGGTCTGGGTGCATGATTGAGCTTACATTGCTCATAATTTAGAGTGATTTAGTTTTTCATAAAATGAGTTTTCAAACAGTAAAACAAGTGTTCAAAACAAGCAGTTTTGATGAGCAATTTTCGACAAAGATTCTTTGAACACTGATGAAGATTTTGGTTAGTTTTGAATTGTGAATAAGTTGATGAGTTTTGATAAGGAAAGAGTGGAGAAAAACCTTGGGTGGAATATAAGGTTTTTGAGCTTAATGTTGTGCCTTTTTCTTCATGAGAGGGGTTATTTTTATTCTCTTCCTTACTAAACACATTTATCTGAAAAATTTTATTCTATAGAAATCAGAACCTTCATAGGTTTGCTTTGAATTTCTCATACATTCCTTAAGTGTACAGGGCATTGGTCGGGTAAAGTCTGTCTTTAATCTGCCGAGGAAAATGATCTGATTTGAGAGAGTGAGTGAAACTACTAAATAGCCTTTGCCTACTTGATATAACCAGACCTTGATATCTTGTGAGGTAAACCATCTTGTTTCCATTCTCATTAAAGCCTTTTCTTTGGTCCCTAATCCAGTCCAAACCATAAAGATAGAGATATAATCTCAATCCTACCCTTTGGACTTACCATTAAATTTGGGATTGAAAAAATGGGAAGTGAGGATTATCCTAAAGAGTGTTTCTGAAACTGCTAAAAGCAAAGTATAGTTTAAAAAAAAGAAAAAAAAAAAGAACCGACACAATCAAGTGAAATGAGCATTGTTTATAAATAAAGTAGTATGTGAATAAAGTATCATAGAATGGGGAAACACTAGAGAGTAAAGAATTGAGGGATTGAGAGGAATTTAGTGGTATATTCAAATTTTGATTCCTTGAAGAAATTCTATTCTTTCATAAGCTAACTTGACCCCATTTTCCCTATATATTCAAATCAGAGATTCTGAGGCAGATAAAGAGGTAGTACTAAACTTAGGAACCTCTAAGTGCTATACAGTGTATGAGTGAAGTTCAATGTTCGTGAGGTTCTTAAAATTTTCTTCATACGTGCTTGTGAAACACTAGAATCACATTTGCCTTGGTACGTAACTCTGATTCTTAAAGTGACTAGTGTATTGAGTGAGTAACCTTTAGGATTCTGAGAGATCAAACACTTATGAGAGACTATAGTGAGGAAGTAGTTTCAATACTCAATTACTTGGATATTCTCAGATACTTTGCTACATGAAGAAAATGACCAGTTTTTGAATTAGTTGATTGGAAATTTTGAAAGAAGAGCTGGTCACTATTTTGAAATTTTTCAAAATTTTACTTAATGAATTGCTTTGAATTATGATATAAGTTTGCACTGATTCCTGTCTCAGTAGATTTTTAGTCAATTTGCTTGAGGACAAGCAAAAGGCTAAGTTGGGGGTAATTGATAAGTCTAGAATTTACCTATGTTCTAGCATATTTTATGAGCTTGAATTTAATGAAATTGAGCTTAAATGATGAGATATTGAATACATTTCTACTAATTCTAGACTACTATTGCTGAGACACGGACTTGGATGAAAAGTTGTCAAAAATGAGCTAAAACGTGCAAATTCAAAAGAAAGAGGGACCAAATTAGAAATTCATCCAAAGTCAGCAACTGGCGAAATGATTATGCTAAAGAAAAGATTTCGCCTGAAGATCTCGCCATGATTCGAAGTGAAAGGCGACGTAGTAGGCGACATAAAGACATTTCAGCCTCAAAGAGTAAAGCATGAAAGGCGAATTGGAGATCCCTCGCCTTTGCATATCGCCTTCTCGACAGTAAAGTAGGCGATGAAGATGAAGTTTCGCCTACCTTGAGGCGATGTTTTAGGCAATAAAAGAGAGATGTCAGCAAAGCTAAGGATTATCACAGACGACATTGGATGAGACATCGCCTAGGAAGATTTTATCTGGAAGTTGTTTTGGCGAAATATGTTATCTCGCGTGAGCATCAGGCGACGTATTAGGGCAATATTTAGGATATTTCGCCTGGAAAGAGTTGAAGCTTGGCGATCAAGACAAGCGAGATGTGAAGAAGTCGTTTGGTTCAGGCGAAGGAACAGGCGACATAAATGGAGTAAAATGTTACTTCGCCTATTTGTGTTTCTTTTTTGATTTTATTTTGAAATTGCCACTGAGCCAAACTCTATAAATAGGAGCTCAGATGAAGCAATTAGTGTGAAGTTTTTTAGAGAAAAACAGTTTTAGACGTGTTATTTTCACTCTTGACATTCTTTTATACTTTGAGAGAAATTCTAGATTCTTCTATACACTTTATTCTACATCTTCAGAGAAGTTTCTTGAAGAAGTTTTGTGCTCTGCTTTTTCTTGATCATTGAGATTTAGCTTGAAGATTGTGAAGCAACAACTGTGACAGAGTCTAACTTCAATCTTCCTTGGTAAGATTTAGATCTTGAGCATGTCGATGATGTAACGTCCTGGGCCGGGGCCCAGTTGGTTACAGTGTACACCCGGATAAACCCGAATCGTACACTGTGCACACCCGGTTAAACTCGAATCGTACACCAATCAATACCGATACAATCGTTACACAATCGGATATCATGGATCCCACCCACTTTCTTTCGCCTCCACCAGCACTCGAACTCACAACCTCAGGGATATATGGGCCCAGGACGTTACAGATGATGATTTCCTGTATTTGATTGAATATGCTGAAGTAGATGTGCTAGCTAAAAGCTCTGTTGATCTGTTGAATCTTGATGTCGATTATCATTTCAATTGCAAAGTTTCTTGTTCAATTATAACCAGATCTATTGGATTTCATGAGCTAATTGAATTATAAGGACGTGAGTTACGTAATATTGTTAATCTGAGATTTGATTTAGACCAGAGATGGCGATTAGGTTTCAGATCTGAGAACAGAGGATCGTAGTACTAGAGATAGACTACAGATCCATTTTTCTACAGATTGTGCTTATCAGTTGTATAGATTATAGTATAGAGATATATGCAACTATATAATTGAGATCTGTTAAATTGAATCGAGAGATCTTTTAACAGATCACTGATGATGATCTAGAAGGTAAATCTGTGATTTAAGATGAAACTTGCATGAGAAGTTAATTGAAATCAGATCTAGCAATCAGTTTATTCTTTGTTAAGATCAATTGCAGAATAGAGTACTGACTTGAGTTTTCATTGAATGAATGTCATGAGATATTTTTACTTCACCTCAACTTTATAATTCCATGATTCTCTGATTCTATGATTCAATTTGTATATAAATTCTTTCAGCAATTCAGATTAAATCTTAGTCTCAATTATGCTTCTTAGCTTACAATCCCTGTGGAGACGATATCTTAAAGACTACATTAGATGTTGATAGGAATTTCGATTGTGTACTGTGAATATAATATGAGTCGAGTTTCGTCCCATCAAAATCAGAGATTTTAAGGCAGACAAAAAGGCAGTACTGAACTTAGGAACCTTTAAGTGTTGTACAGTGTATAAGTGAAGTTCAATGTTCGTGAGGTTCTTAAAATTTTCTTCATACATGCTTGTGAAACACTAGAATCACATTTGCCTTGGTACATAACTCTGATTCTTAAAAGTGACTAGTGTATTGTGAGAGTAACCATTAGGATTCTGAGTGATCAAATACTTATAAGAGCCTACTGTGAGGAAGTAGTTTCAAAACTCAAATACTTGGATCTTCTCAGATACTTTGCAACATGAAGAAAATGACCAGTCTTGAGTTAGTTTATTTGAAATTTTGAAAGAAAATCTGGTCACTGTTTGGAAATTTTTCAAAACATATTAGATGAATTGCTTTGAATTATGATATAAGTTTGCACTGATTGCTGTCTCAATAGATTTTTAGTCAGTTTGCTTGAGGACGAGCAAGAGGCTTAGTTGGGGGTAATTGATAAGTCTAGAATTTACTTATATTTTAGTATATTTTGTAAGTTTAAATATAAGGAAATTGAGCTTAAATGATGAGATATTGAATACATTTTTATTAATTCTAGACTATTATTGTTGAGACAGGGACTTGGATGACAAGTTGTGGAAAAGGAGTTAAAATATGCAAAATCAGAAGAAAGAATGACCAAATCAGAATTTCATCCAAAGTCAGCAAACTGGCGAAATGATTTTGCTGAGAAATGATTTCGCCTGAAGACATTGCCACAATTTGGAGAAGAAGGCGATGAAGCTAGCGATTTAAAGAGGATCTCGCCTTGAAGGTTAAAGCACGCAAGGCGAATCAGGAACTTTTTACCTTCATATGTCGCCATCTTAGCAGAACTTAGGCGATGAAGTTTGGACCTCGACTACCGTAAGACGCTTCTTAAGGCAATGAAGGAGATATGTCGCCAAGACAAAGGATGATAACATGTGACATTTGATGGGACATCGCCTAAAATGTTTTTAATTGGAAAAGTATTTTGGCGAAAAAGATCAACTCGCCTAAGTATCGGGCGACAGACTATGGCAATATAGAGAACATTTTGCCTAAGGAGATTGTCAGCTTGGCGATTAGGACAAGCAAGATTTGAAGAAGTTGTTTGGTTCAGGCGTAGGAACAGGCGACATAAATAAAGAAAAATGTTACTTCGCCAATTTGTGTTTCTTTGTTGATTTTATTTCAAAATTGCCACTGAGCCAACCTCTATAAATAGGAGCTCAGATGAAGTAAAGAGAGTTTTTTTAGACACTTTGAGACTAACGATTGATTTCACTTTTGACATTCTGTTATACTCTGAGAGAAATTCTAGAATCTTCTATACGCTTTATTCAACATCTTCAGAGAAGTTTCTTGAAGAAGTTTAGTACTCTGTTTCTGTTGATCATTGAGATTAGCTTGAAGATTGTGAAGCAACAACTGTGACAGAGTCTAGCTTCAGTCTTCCTCGGTAAGATTCAGATCTTACACATGTTGATGAAGAATTTGTACTATAATTGCTTTTGCTGAACTATACATGTTAGCTTAAGAGCTCTGTTGACTTGTTGAATTTTGATGTTGATTATCACTTCAACTGCAATGTTTCTTGTTCAATTATAGCCAGATCTACTTGATTTTCATGAGCTGATTGAATTACAAGAACGAGAGTTACGTAATATTGTTAATCTGATATTTGATTTAGACTAGAGATGGCGATTAGGTTTCAGATCTAAGAACAGAGGATCGTAGTGCTAGAGATAGACTATAGATATGTTTTTCTACAGATTATGCTTATCAGTTGTATAGATTATAGTATAGAGATATATGCAACTATATAATTGAGATCTATTAAATTGAATTGAGAGATCTTTTAACAGATCACTGATGATGATCTAGAAGGTAAATCTGTGATTTAAGGTGAAACTTGCATGAGAAGTAAATTGATAACAGATTTAGCAAATCAACTTATTCATTGTTAAGATCAATTGCAGAATAGAGTGCTAACTTGAGTTTTAATTGAATGAATGTCACTAGTATCTTTTACTTCACATCAATTCTATGATTCTTATGATTCAATTTGAATATAGGATTCTTTTAGCGATTCAGTTTAAATCTTAATCTCAATCATGCTTCTTAGCTTACAATCCCTGTGGACACGATATCTAAAATACTACATTAGACATTGATAGGGTTTCTGTTTGACTGTTGTGAACATTAGTGTCGGTAGAAAATCGAACCATCAGCAATCACTTTGTTGAGGAGCTTCTTCTTGCGAGCCATAAGGTAATCTCTATACCTGATTCTTTGCATAATCCGTTCAGAAATCTGAATTTTTCTTCGTTTTTCAGATGGTTCAGATAGGTCATGCCTTTGACCAAGAAAAGGATAGACATGTTTCCATTGTGAAGAAGGCACGTGCTGACAGGGATTCTTTGAGGAAGGACAAGGAAGATATCCAGTCGAAGCTCGATGTTGCCATTTCTGAGCTGGACAACTTAAGGCTGATAGCGCAGGACAAGGAGAAGGAGCTTGCCGCCGAAAGAGAGAAGACCAAGAAGGACCTGGAAGAGGCTTCCATGTTAAAGGGAACGGTCGAGTCCCTAACCTCGCGAATGTCCGAGATGGAGATTGGTCTCTCCGAGGCGGTAGAGAAGGTCAAGCAAGTTGAAGCCAAGGCAGAGGTTGAGGCTAAGGGTAGAGTATATCAGAAGTTTTTGGCTGGTACTCTATCCAAGACTGTGGCCGAGAGAAGGTTCGGCTACTTGCTTCAACTGGTCGAGGCAACGGGTGCCTAGATTCCGAGCTCCGCCGAAGACAGCGACTCGGAAAAGGATGATGAGGTAGATGTCGAGGCGCGGAGAGATGAAGAAGTTGGAGAAGAAGAGAAGAAGGATTGAGTGGATGCTTCCGAGGCCGAGAAGGGAGCTGAGGAAAAAGTTTCCGCGGCGGTCGAGGTGGAGCCGATCTCTATTGTCCATCCTTCCTCGGAAGTTGTTGTCGTAGACCAAGATGTCGAGGCTGATCTGGTCCTTGATGATCTGGTAGTCTAGGCTTTTTTGTACTTCTTTCTCTTTGTACTTTTCGCTTTCCGTTTATGTATTTCTTCTTTTCCGTCTGAATAAAATTTATGCATTTTGTTATTCCTTCCGATTCTTTTCTTTATGAATTCTCTAGGTATTGAAATGGAAATAAACCGGAAAGGAAGTAAATAAAAGATATTCGGAACTTAATAGACGGATAAGACATTAAAATGTAAAAAATAAATTGTCAAGATAAGTAATCCGAGTCGATGCTCGGTTTTCATTAATTGAATTGGAATGGTCCTTTCGGACATGACAATGTTGGTCCTTTCGGACGATAATTAACAATAGTCTCGTCGGACTTTTTCAATTTCATTGTCCTTCGGACTTATGTACACAGTATGAAGAGTAATCAACTTTTTGCAAGCGTTGATTCGGAAAATTGAAGCGTTGTATGGGGTCTTATTTTGTGCATGAGCGAAGTTCTCAAGACGGTTTTGTTCTGAGCTCAGTTCTTTATTTTATTCTTCGTCTTGAGGGGTTTTCCATGCTCTTGTTTGATGTTCTGGTGCGGACACCTCGCAAAAATAAACTTTTGGGGTTAGAGCATGATTCGGAGCCTTTGTAGTACGGACTTATGTGTCTTAGCTCCGGAACATAACTTGATTTGATATTTTTTTTTCAGGGATATATTTTGGGCGTTTCACCTTAAGTTTCGTGCTACTTGAAATCTCAACACCGGGTGAGGGAGGTCCTCAACGTATTGAGGACCTTCCGATGCTTAAGTCAGTAATCGATTCGGAAGGAAAATCGAAATTGAAATGCGAGTATTAAAGGGTTCTTTAGAAAAATCTGATGTCCCTTCGTGGGGACTGTGGTCCGGACGGACGTTGGCTTCTGACTGCAAAGCAACAAGAGGGTTAGGATGGCTCTTAACTTATTGAGGACCCTCCGATGCTTAAGTCAGTAATCGATCCTGAGGGCAAATCATAATTGAAAAATAGACTTGAATGTAAAGAGTTTATGGTTTGAGGTCGGAACCTAGTCCCTGGAATACATGGGGTTTTGTTCGTTTTAGAACTAGAATTTCTTCAAGTGAGCTGCATTCCATGTGTTTCGGACTGCTTTTCCGGCTTCGTCTTGAAGTTGATATGCCTATTTGCCTACTACTTCTGTAATTTGGTACGGACCTTTCCAGGATTCATCCAATTTGTTTGCATTGAAGTTTTTTCGAAGTACCCAATCTCCTACGGAAAGGTTCTTACTCGGACGGACTTGTTGTAAGCTTTTTCGATGGTCTTTTTGTATTTTTCCATTTTTACTTCGGAACTTTCTCATAGCTCGCCGATTGTGGCGAGGTCGAAGTTTAACATAACTTGGTTCTGATCGTGGAGTGGATATCATCCGAATCCCACATCGGAAGGAAGTATTGCTTCAACCCCGAATACTAGAGAATAAGGGGTTTGTCCGGTCGGAACCCTTGGTGTTGTTCTATAAGACCATAGGATACCAGACAACTCTTGAACCCATGCACCTTTGTGCTTCCCCAGTCGTTTCTTGAGGATGGCTATAAAGGTTTTGTTTGTCGCTTCGACTTGACCATTCGCTTTCGGGTATCTAGGGGTGGAGAAGTTCAACTTAATGTTCCAAGTGATGCAAAAATCTTGAAATACCTTAGAGATGAACTGCGAGCCATTATTTATGACAATTTCTTTCGGAACCCCAAACCGGCAGAGGATGTGCTTCCACACGAAGTACCTAACGGCTAGATCTGTGACATTGGTGAATGCCTCGGCTTCTACCCACTTAGTGTAGTAATCAGTGACAAGGAGAATGAACCTTTCACCTTTCCCGTGAGCAGGTGGAAGCGGTCTAACTATGTCCATTCCCCATTTAGAGAATGGCCATGGAGACGAGATTCTATGCAGAAGTTCAGCCGGAGCATGAATGTAGTTTTCATACCTTTGGCTGTTTTCACATCTCTTGGCCAGTTCTTTGGCATCTGCTTTCATGGAAGGCCAATAATATCCGGCTCGGAAACATCTGAATGCTAGGCTTCTTCCCCCGGAGTGGTTTCCAGCTTGACCATTGTAAAGTTCTTGTAAGACTCTCTTCGCGTTGCCTTCATCCAGGCACAACTGATAAGGACCACTAAGGGATCTTTTATAGAGTACCTATTCGATCACTACAAATCTGGCTGTGGATGTACGCAATTTCCGAGTAGAAATTTTATCTTGGGGCAACAATCTGAATTGGATATACTCAAGGATTGGCTTGATCCAACTTTCTTGTTGTTTGTTGACTGGAAGGATTTCAGATTCGAGTGATTATGCCTTTATGGAAGATTTTTCGATGTGTCCGTGTAGAATGTACCTTATGCCCGAATCTTTAACTGTTAAACCGTAAGAGGCAAGAGCGTCCTCACAGCTGTTTTCCCCTCTAGGAATTTGTTCAAACAATATTGTCAAGAATGACTGTTGGAAGGTTTGAACTAATTTAAGGTAGGATTTCATCCTATCGTCCTTTGCTTGATAGGTCCCGGTGACTTGGCTCACGACTAGTTGAGAGTCGCATTTGACCAGTAGATTCTTGATGTGTAGGCTTAGGGCTAGTTTTAATCCCGCGATTAACGCTTCATACTCTGCTTCGTTGTTGGTGACTAGGAAGTCGCAGTGCTAGGAATGTTCTAGTAGTTGTCTGTTTGGATTTATCAATACGATCCCCACACCGCCTCCTTGTGAGTTGCTGGCACCATCGACTTCTAAAATCACTGATCGGGCTTTTCTTCCGTATTGTTGACATTCTGAGGTGGGACTGCAAAGTCTGCCACGAAGTCCGCCAGTGCTTGAGATTTTATGGTCGTACGAGGCTTATAGCAAATGTCGAATTGACTTAGTTCCACAACCTACTTCATCATCCGCCCAGATACTTCAGGTTTGTGCAAGATTGCTCTGATTGGGTAGGATGATATGACAGTTATTGGATGGGCTTGGAAGTAGGGTCTCAGCTTCCGAGAGGCCGATACTGAGGGCAGGGCGAGTTTTTTCATACTACTATACCTTGTTTTGGCATCCGCAAGAGACTTACTGGTGCAATAGATGGGTTCTTGAATTTTCCCTTCCTCTCGGACTAAGACGGCGCTGACCGCTTTTTCAGATATGGCCAGATAAACATATAGTGTTTCTCCGGATTTTGGTTTGGCCAAAACTGGTGCTTTTGAGAGGTGGAGTTGAACTTTTCGTAGGGCCTCTTCATAAGATTTTGACCAATCGAAGTTTATGCTTTTCTGAAGTAACCGGAATAAGGGTTTGAGATATTCAGATGATCTCAGAAGGAATCGATTGAGAGCCGCGATTCTTCCGGTCAGACATTGGATATCTTTTTTACTCTCTGGGGTTGGTATTTTCACAACACCATCCAGTTGGCTCGGATTTTCCTCAATCCCCTTTTTTGTTACCATTAAGCCAAGGAATCGGCTAGAGCCAACTCCGAATGAACACTTAGCCGGGTTCAACTTCATGTTGTACTTCCTCAGAATTTGGAAGGCTTCTCCCAGGTGTTCGATATGTTGTTTAGCTTTTAGAGATTTCACAAGCATATCGTCCACAAAAACCTCCATGGTCTTTCCAATTTGTTCAGAGAACATTTGATTGACTAAACGCTGATATGTTGCGCTAGCGTTTTTGAGTCCGAACGACATTACATTATAGCAGTACGTTCCTCTTTCAGTTATGAAGGCTATTTTTTCTTGGTCTGCTGGGTCCATTTTGATTTGATTGTACCCGGAGAAGGCATCCATGAAGCTTAGGAGCTCATGTCTCGCAGTTGCATCCACCATTGTGTCAATATGATGGAGAGGGAACAGATCTTTCGGACACGATTTGTTTAGATCGAAATAATCTACACATACCCGCCATTTGCCATTTTTCTTCCTGACGACTACAACGTTAGCCAACCAGTCAGGATACTTCACCTCTCGGACCATACCATTTTCAGAAGGTTCTGGACCTCTTCGTTGATGATTTGGTTCCATTCTGAGACAAATTTTCTCCTCTTTTTCTTGATGGGCTTAGCCTTAGGATCGACTCCCAATTTAATGGCAATGATGCCTATGTCGATACCTGTCATGTCCGCGTGGGACCAAGCAAAACAATCGAGGTTAGCTGAAATCAAAGTTAAGAGTTTACCTCTTAGTTCCGAGTCAAGTGCTGAACCAATTTGGATCTTCATGTCGGAATGTTCCGGATCAATTTGAACTTCCTCAATGGGTTCGGGCACTAAAACTGCCATTCGGCCTTTGGCGGGGGCTCCGTTCTGTAATTGCTATGCTGCCGGAGCTTTCTTAAAGCTAGTGTGATAGCATTTCCTTGATGCTTTTTTATCTCCTTTGATTTCTTTGATTCCCCATTTGGTAGGGAATCGAAGAGTCTGATGATAGCTCGAAGGAACAGCCTTCATCTTGTGGATCCAAGGTTTCCCCATGATCAAATTGTAGGACAACTGTGCGTCTACTAGGAGAAACCTGGTCACGATATTAATTCCGCCTGCAAAAACAGGTAAAACGACCTCACCTATAGTCTACTCTGATTCTCCACTAAATCCGGTGAGCGTTGTCGTGTCTCGGATAATAAGTGATTCGTCCAGATGCATTTCCTTGAGAGCCGGAAGGAACATGATGTTTCTGAGCTTCTGTTGTCAATGAGGACCCTCTTCAACTTGCAGTTGGCTATTTGTAAGGTTATGACCAACGCATCATGGTGCGGATCTGCAAGTCCCTGCATGTCTTGATCAGAAAATGAAAGTTCATAGGTGAGAGGGGTTCTACCTGGTCGGACGAAGGCGTTATTTATGCTTCTGAGCTCCCTAACATGTCTTTTTGTGGAACTTTGGGTTATTCCGTTCACCATTAAGCCACCATGAATAGCGCCAATTATCCGTTCGACTTCTGCGGCTTCGTCAGGCATCTCAATTGCCTTTGACTCATGATGTTTTTCCTCGGACCTTTCAAGTGTTTGCTTCCCTTTTTCAGACAAAAACTCGTGCAGGTGTCCTTTCTTCAGTAGAGAGACTACCTCAAACCGTAATGCCACGCAATCCTCCGTTCTATGACTGTGATCATTATGAAACTGACAAAACTTATTTTTATCTCTTTGGTGTGCGGGAATCCGCATTTGTTTTGGCCATTTTATAAAGGATCTTATGTCTTTCATTACTGCGACTAGGGATTTTGGCTCTATAGTTAAATCATAGGCCGGGACCGGTCATTTTGGTTTGTTTTCACCATTCCTACCAGATGATCCGGACGGACCTAAATTGGGGCGAGGGTCATGCCTTTTGTACGGCTCGAACTTCCCTCTGTGAGGTTTGTTGCCGCGCTGCTCGGACTTGACATTAGCCCTACTTTTAGTCATGGCAGCCCTTGTAGGATCTTCTTCGAGCTTGACTTGCCGAGTTGCAATTGCGAGGGATTCTTCTAGCGTCCGAGGCTCGCATTCCGTCAGCTGTTCGTACAGACGGGAGAATGGGGGCAAGCCCTTTCGGAATGCGGCTGCGGCAGTTGATTCCACAATGTCAAGGATTTTGATGTATTCACTGGTAAAGCGAGATACATACTCTCAGAGGCTTTCACCTTCTTTCTTGGCCACGGAGAACAAGTGATCCATGGTTAACTTGAAACGCCTGCGACTAAAGAATTTGACAACAAAATCATCAACAAGTTGAGAAAATGAATGAATAGAGTTGTTCGGAAGGTTAAGAAACCAAGTTAGGGCTGGACCGCCCAAACTACTACCAAACATCTTGCAAATTATGGCTTCGCGGGTGTCGCTCGGAAGGTTCACCGAGGACATTTCCTAGCGGTACTCGGCTACGTGCTCCGCCGGATCCGAATCCCTGAACTTATAGAAGGTCGGGAGGATACTTCTCTTCGGCATTTCTACCGTAGCGATCCTATCCACAAATGGGGAGAGGATGTGGGTGTCTGCAGCAGAGCGTTTGAATGGTGCCGGAAAACCAGGAATAGTCCTGATGACGGCCTGGAAATTTTCAACCTTTTTTGTCATTCCTCTTTTGATTTCTTGGATCTCAGATAGGAGGAGCCTATTGGCTTCGTGGTTGACTGAATTGTCACCATTCGCGTTCGAGGTAGTACTGTTATTGGTCATATTGTTCATTCGCAGGGTAAGCTCCTGGTTTGCTGCCTTTGTTCTGGCATTCTCTTCTTCCACCTGGCGCATACGATCCATCACGACCCTAAGTTGTTGCTCAACAGTCAAGTCGTTAGCCGTGGGAAGAGCAACAAATTGCGAAATGAAGTAAAAAAGTGAAAGAAACTAGTTTTGCAGGAAACTTATCGTCGGCCCACGATGGGCGCCAAACTATAGTGGTTCGGAACTACAGTTGATCCGGACTGACTGGACCGGATGGTTTAGGGCTAAGTAAGGACCGATTCCAAGTGTCAAGGTATCCTGCAAAAGAATAATGAAACATCCGAGCGGACCTAAGGACACCGGTGTGGTGTCTGCCGTAGGCACTCCGACGCTCAAGTCAGTTCTGGGCTGAAAACAGATAAGAAATTAAATAAAAAAAATAGAGAATTAACTTCTTGTAATCAATGGTTCCTGTCGGAATTGTGCTCTCGGAAGATAAGCGACAGACACCTAAAGAAGCTCTGGTCTTAGCTAGTTGAGATCGATAAAGCGATCTGAGTTGTGAATTATGTACCGTAGTGTAATCGGAGATGAAGATAGTCGAATAAGGATTTTGGCAGAGTTTCAGTAAGTTAGAGAGCGTGTCCCGTTAGTGAGATCAAGCCTTCTATTTATAGAGGCTTTAGGAGTCGTTGCCAGATTCTGCCAAGATCCTTGCGGAAAGATCTCTGCAGAATTCGGGATTTCTCCAACAGCTTACTTGGTCAGCTGATGAACCTCAGAAGGGACATGGGCCTTCGGACCTCTCGGAATCATCAGGCCTGGGTATAGGTCTTAGCATGCTTGCTTTGTTGGACTCGGACCTTACATCCGAACCAGACTCGGAAATTATGGGCCAATACAATATTGTACAATTACGTACATACAATTACTTTACATTGATGTCTATTTTCATAATTTTGTTTTTAATGCTACTATTCATTCAGGATACTGAAATATGCTTGCGCCACCTATGTATTTTGATATTTTTCAGCCTCCACTTTGGTTTCATTTTTAACTGTTTTTTTCCTTAATTTTGACTTTTTAATATTTTTAATATTTACTAATTATAATAAATTATGCCATAGATAAATTGGTAATTAATTATTATATTTAGAAGTGATTTAATTAATTATAATTTTTTTAGTATTTAAATTCATTACAGTATAAGGTAAAAAAATCAATAACATAAAATAATATAGATATATATATATATAAATTAATTTTTAATAAATAAATAATATAACAATATATTTTGAGTAAAAAAGATCTAATCAAAATCTAATTTGATACATCATTTTTAAATCAGTTTTTAAATTAAAAATTTTCATTTGAAGGTAAATATAATACTAAAAGATTGATATGGTCGGATTATTGGATAAAAAAAAAAAATTATCTGCCCTGGTAAATATGTCTGATTCATGGGAAAAAAAATTAATTTTATATATAATGGGATATGTAATTTATATATAAAAATAATTATTATATATCATAATAATAATAATATTATTATTAATATTAATATATGTGATTGAAATGTAAAAAAAATAATTACTTATTTTCTTATATGGTAAAGTTTGAAATTGGCAATTAATTATCTCTCTATTTAGTAAGTTAATAATATATTTATTTTATTAGTTACATTAATGTAATATATATTTTAAAGATAATTTATTAATTAAATAAATAATATTATTATATAATTTATTTTATATATTCTATTTATTATAATTAATTTTTATCTATAAATATAATGAGTGTAAATTATTTTTTATTATTACGCTTTTTGTATTAACGTATGAAGATATAAATTTTTTTTAGATATCATGAATAGGATCTGAAAAGGAATAGAAACATGTATTAATAATTATCAAACAAAAATGTAAAAAAAAAAGTACAATAACAATAATA
Organism: Cardiospermum halicacabum; assembly: GCA_031304145.1. Classification (NCBI taxonomy): domain Eukaryota; kingdom Viridiplantae; phylum Streptophyta; class Magnoliopsida; order Sapindales; family Sapindaceae; genus Cardiospermum; species Cardiospermum halicacabum. The sequence continues at coordinate 19,237,878 of CM062393.1, read as the reverse complement.
ATAATTATTATTATTATTAAAAATACTAATTTATTATAATACATTACAATTATTAAAAAAATTATATTTTTACATGTATAAAATGTTATTAATATATATTTATACCGGATGAATTATATAGAAAAATAGATAATTCGTTTAAATTTAAATTTGGGAATAAAAGTTAACTTATTCGAATTTCAAATAGATTCAAATCAAACGAAAAGATTGATCGATTTGATCCGACTCTCTTCATTTTAAATAATTATATTTATTAATTTAAACTAAAAATAATATATAATTAATTAATAGAATGTTTTTATTAAATAAAATTAATAATATTAAATAGATATTATTTTAAACTTTTTTTATTTAAATTATTTTAATTATTTTAATTTAAATAATTAATTTAAAATATCAAATAATAATATCACACGCTTGCGTGTGGTCATTCCTAGTATATAAATACATATATATATATATATATATATTTATAGGATGTAACTCTTAAATCTATGAGAAATAATAAATGAAACATAGTTGGCGGTTAATATTTATGATAACGCCTCAATAATTGCAATAGTTGCAATCGGCATTGACTCGAAAGTCTTCTCAGCAACGGTCTCACTATGCTGTCCAACTTGCATAGTATACACATGAACATAGTGTTTTTGATTTGATAATCACTGTTAGAATTGATTGTGATATTATTGGGACCATATAATTAACACAATTAGAATATTATTGGAAAAACACGGCTAGCTCTGATATCACTTATTGAACAAATCGATGATTTATTGCAGTGCAGACGAGTATTAGTAACTATAAAGTAAAACAACATGCTTAAAGTAAGAAATAAAGAGAGAAGATAAAAAACAAGGTTTTAACGTGGAAACCCAAAATGAAAAAACTACGGTCGTCACATACAATAAAGCAACAGTTACAACAAGAATACATCCCTCTCACTCTCCTCCAATTACATTGGTTACAGTCTCACATACAAGCTCTCCCAATATGGCTCTCACAGGATAACAAGACTCGATCCTAGAACTGAAGATCTCCATGGTCCCCATGGGACACCTTCCAAACCTAACAAACTAGATCTACATGGTTCTCTCAGGATATCTAATAATAGATACAAGCACCATATTTATAGCATTAGGTTATTTAGTCACAAAGTAATCCTAAACCATTAAGAAAACCTTTTCCTATTTAGGATTCTCAAATATCTCTTTCCTAATTAGAATCCACTTTAGGAAATACCATTCCTAATCAAATATGACACTTTCAAATTAGTTTTCAAGTCTTTTCCAAATTACCAGACCAATTCTGGATACCGGAATATATCTGAATTCTCATCACAATCCTAACAAACCACCCCTTGGCGAGAATTCCCTTTGTCCCTTTCCGACAACCACAACTCAAAATAAAGTTATCATACCCCACCATTAAGGTATACCCACTCAGGTACGATCCATCCCAAGACAAACCACTTAGGAACCATTAATCCAAGATTTTCTTTTCTCAGCACATGTTGAAAACACTTGTTGGATAAAGTGCAGCTTCCTACATCAGCTTCCAGGAAACTCCTCAGCCATCGACATACTTTCCACCACACCCACATCTATGCTGACCAGATGCTCGTGCAATTGTGGACATGCTAGAATTATTCCATCCTTTATCATGACTGCCTTGGTGGTTCGAAACATGTCATAAGGACACCTATCCCAATGTACAATCGGAGCCTTTGCTGAACCGCTCCTTCAGTCCTTCCTTATTCGAGTTCACCAGTCAATTGATCAAAATTATCAGGCCACAAAGATTCCAAAACACCACCAATCCAACCCTTAATTTGTTTTTACTATTTGACCAGACTTGAATTTTTGACCACATATACCTACGTTAACAGAGAAACAAAAAAGTCTCAAAGCTACCTTACCACCACAATCATACATGTCGTAGATCACCACCGTCATCGCTCGAGAACTACCGCCGAAGCTTTTTCATCTCTACGACTATCACAGACCAGATCTTGACAACACTTGCGGATTTTTTTTAATTTCCAGGTTTGACCTTTTTTTTCCTCACGCAACTAGCTTCAAACTCGATCAGAGAAACCAAATCTATTTTTTTCAGAACTTCTAGAGACTCCAGGAGATTTATCTTTCCTTCAAAATATTTCGCTTTCATCTTACCTAAACCCATGTTTACTTTGATCAAACCAAACTCACGGATCACATCAACACTAGCTTACAAACAAAGGGGTTTTAATACGGCTAGCTCTTATACCACTTGTTGGGAAAACACGGCTAGCTCTTATACCACTTGTTGAACAAATCGGTGATCCTTTGCAGCGGAGACGAGTATTGGTAACAACAAGGTAAAACAACATGCATAAGACAAGAAATAAAGAGAGAAAATAAGAAATAAGGTTTTTACGTGGAAACCCAAAACGGGAAAAAACCACGGCCGTCAGGACGATGAGAGACTAATTCACTATGTAACAATAAAGCAACAGTTACAACCAGAACACTCCTCTTTCACTCCTCAATCCAATTACATTGATTACAGTCTCACATACAAGCTCTCCCAATATGGCTCTCACAGGATAACAAGACTCGATCTTATAACTCAAGATCTTCATGGTCTCCATGGTTCCTGGGCCCCAATGGGGCACCTCCCAAACCTAACCAACTAGATCTACATTGTTCTCTCAGGATATCTAATAATAGATACAAGCATCATATTTATAGCATTAGGTTACTTAGTCACAAAGTAATCCTAAACTATTAAGAACACCTTTTCCTATTTAGAATTCTCAAATATCTCTTTTCTAATTAGAATCCACTTTAGGAAATACCATTCCTAATCAAATCTAACACTTCCAAATTAGTCTTCAAATCTTTTCTAAATTACCAGATCAATTTTAGATACCGGAATATACCTGAATTCTCGTCACAATCCTAACAGATATTACACGGAGGGAATCAATGGTGATGTGGCAATACAATTGAATACTAGCAAAATTTATGAAACTACTTGCCGATACAATTGGATATTAGCAAAGTCTGATATTTTCCCCTTGAGGATGGTAATTTTAATTCACGTACGACTTCGGTAATCAGCTCGGGTAATCAGCTAACGATGAATTCAATTTAATTTAAAATCAATATCGAATGGAGCAGGTTTGATTTTATCCAAATCTATTCTACTCTGTACCGGTATGTATATATATTAATTATATTATATTATAAAATAAATATATTTGATAATATAATATATATAATTAATATTATTTTAATATTTAATATATTCTATTTTTAAAATTTTTTAATTATAAAATTTAATATTTTTATAAAATTTAATATTATATATTGATATAGTAATTTATTATTTAAATAATTTAGAATAATGATGTTGTTTGAAATGGGACGGGGTGAATTTAAACATGTTTCATGCGGGTTGAAATTTTTTAATAAGAAAAATTAATTATAAATCAGTCTAACCCAAGTCGCTACTCACAAGAGTATTGTTGTTAAATAATGGAGTGCCTTGAATTTTTGTGGCACTAGGTTGGTTGGATTAAATTATGTTATACTAGAATAAGATATTTGGTTAATGTTAATGTTTGACTAATTCATCCAATTATTTCTCATCGATGTTGTATTAGAGAATCTGTTGGTGTTCTAATTATTTCCTATCGGGGAATAAGTCTACGCAATGCATAAATGTTATATAAATACTATTAAAATAATTTTTAAAATAAAATATTTATTTAGAAAAATTATAAAAAATAACTCAAATAAAATTTAAATTTTCAAAATTAATTCAAAAAAATTTCATTTATATTTTTAATCTATTAAAATTTTGGCTTTAAAAAATAGCTCTTCACAGTTGTGAAGTGTCCCATTCACAGCCTGTGAAGGACTCCCTTCACACATATGAAGAGCTATTTTTGAAAAGTAAAAGTTTGAAAGATTATTTTTGTAAAGGTTTAAAAATTGCTCTGTCAAAAATAAAATTCTCCCAATTTATTTTTATATATAAAATAAATTAATTTATTTAAATAATTTATATTTTTAAAAATTATATAATCTAGACTACTATCTAATTTTACTATTAATTTTTTTCAATGAATTTATTAGAAAAATGAAGTTATTTGTTAATTAAATATTAAAATTTAATTTATATTATATAATAGAATTTGTAAAAAAATTCTAAATTAACAAATTTATATATATATATATATTAGTTTATCGCATAAAGAAATATATAATATGGTGCATTTGGTTATAAATATATATATATGATTAAATTAATTTGATAAATTTAATTTTATATTAATATATTTTTCATCAAATATTAGTACATTTGAATAAAATAATAATAATTTTTTAAAATTGGAGTAATTTTTTAATTAAAATTATGTAAAACCTGGGTATGAAAAGACCAAATAGAAATGTAACATTCAAATAAATTCATCGATAAAATTAATTTCTTTTAAAATAAGCAACTATAGTAAATTAAAACACTAAAAAATTATTCCATGTGTGAAAACATAATTAAAAGTTGCTATGTTGACCATATTGTTTGTTAAGAGACTGTTTCCTAAGCTTATAAGTTTCTCAAACCTCTTTATAAGAAGTTTTGAGCTTATAAGACGTGAGAATATGTGTTTCTTTTAACTTATTTTTTTTCCTTACAATGAGTTATTTTATAAGTTACAAATCCTAACTTTTTTTTATACGGCTTATAAGGAGTTTTGAGTTGACCAGCATATTTACCCATATAACCTCATGTGATTTTAATATTCCTTAAATACCCTTAAACCTAATAACCCAATTTTCATCGTGAAAACTTCTTATTAAACAACTACTTATTTTCTCTATTCCCTTCATTCTTTCTTGGCTAAATTTTTTTACCTCATAAATTGTTTGCTCGTTTTTAGATTGAAGCTGCGAATAGTTAAGGTAGATGTTCTTCCCCCTCTGTTTTTTTTATATAAAATTTTTCATACTTTATAATCTTATGAGTTCTAGGATTCCAATTTGATTAGGATTTATGGCAAATCAATTTGGCCTTTAAGGATTTTGATATTGTAATATGCTTAATATGTTTGTTTTATGTTATTTCTTATTCTACATAATTGGTATATGTTCATTATGCAAAAAAAAAAAAAAAATTGAATATGTTTTTTCTTATTACATATGATTTATACTAATATAATAGGTATTTGCGAAGTGGAACGGAAACACGCATAATGTGCTCATTGATTTATGTGAGGAAGAAGTTAGAAAATGAAATAGACCAAATTCGCATTTTAATAGGAGTTGATGGAATAATATAGAATGTGCTTTCTATGAAAAAACTGGATTATCATATAATCGAAAGCAATTAAAAAAATCAATGGAATGCAATGATGCATGAATGGACACTTTATAAGGCTCTTATACTAAGTGAAACCGGGCTAGGATGAGATGTAAGAAAACTATTGATGCCGACGATGCTTGATGGGAGGCAAAAATTAAGGTAAATTATTGCTATTGTTAGAACGTTTTAATTGATATATTTTGCTTTCTACTGACTCATGATTTTTAATCTTTATTATTATTATAGGCAAATAAAGAATATAAAAAATTCAAAGGCAGAGATTTATTATTATTTTGGTTTCAATATGATGCATTGTTCTCGGATATTGCGGCTACTGGAATGAGTACTCATGCTTCAACCGAAATGAATGTCATAGAAACACATAGATCAACTATTGTAATTGATGATTCTGACAGTGGTGGCAATGATGTTCACACACACTTGGATATTCACACACACTCGTATATATGGCTCAATATAAAGGGAATGATGTTCGCTACCATTTACAAAATTTTCGCCGTGGTCGTACACTAACTTCTCGAAGGCCAAGGGGTAAGAAGGAAAGTTCAATGTTTTGCAGTCTTCCTGTAGGAATGTTATAGAATGTACTTTTGGTGTGTGGAAAGTAAGGTGATCAATTTTAAGAGATATGTCGTATTTTACATTTGACACTCAAGTTGATATTGTAATTGCGACGATGACATTATACAACTACATTAGAAAAAAGAAATTGTCAAACTTTGCATTTAAGGCGGCTAAAAATGAATCATATCAACCAAACTTAGACGAGAGCACGTTTAGAGAACAAGCTCAAGATGTTTTTAGCCAAGATCAAGACTTGAGTAATTATTGGTTACGAATGTGGGATATGCTTGCCAATGAAATTTTTTGACATTTCATGTGTTTATTTTGATATAAATTTTAAAACAAGTGTATTAGTTTATAATATAAAAATATTACTTATATTTACATACTCAATTAACAATTTAAATAATTATTTCAATTTTAAAATTAATTATATCAAACAAAATAATATTTATTTATATTAATATATTAAATAATTATTAGAATAAAGATTTTTATATAATAATTATCATACATATCTTTAATGATCATTTTACTATTTTTGCTGCTTATAAACTATTTATTATCAGCTTAGGTAAACACGTCAACTGCTTATCAGCAGCTTATTACTCAACTTAGGTAAACAGGTCATCAAATTATTTTTAAACTACTATAATTTGTAAGTTACTTATAATTTATAAGTTAAAAAGTCTAAGTTTAGGGAAACACTCCTTAAATTCTCTTGATCTCATAATAAACTTGCTTTTTAAGAATTTAGATTTTCAACCACTTTGCTCATATTTCAAATTCAAATTTTTAATTAGAAAAATTACATTACAAAATTAGAATATATTTTTATTAGCAATTTTGTAACTATAAAATTACAAAAGACATCTTTTCAAATTTCCATTATAATTATATGATTCATTTATTTAAAATAATAATATATTTAAATTTATTAAATATATAATAGATTTTAAATTTTACTTATTTTAATTAATTTAATGAAATGATGTAATACCTAAGAAAATGGAAAGACTACATAGAAATATATCATCAAACATAAAATTTTTTTAGTAATATTTATAAATATTATATATATATATTTATAAGAAGATTCTCATTTATAGTTATATTACATGTATTTATTAAATATATAATATATTTTAAATGTCACTTATTTTAATTAATTTAATAAAATGATGTAATAAGATTAAATAGAAATATAACACAAATAATGTTCCAAAAAAGGGTGAGGTGGCATACCTAAGAATAGAATAAAAATTGTTTCAAAAAAGGTGAAGTGACATAGTTAAAATTCCTTCATTTCACCTCTAAGTTTGACATCAAACTTAACAACATTGTCATCAAACCTCCTCCATTCCACCTTTAAATTTGACATAAACATTTTATATAATTTATAACATTGCCATTAAACCTTATTAATTAAAAATATGGTGTATTACCTTTTTTTTTAGTCATCTCTTATTAATTTGATTAATTTTTAGTTTGTATAACATTTTACGCAATTGCCATAATACAGTATAAATAAATTTATAATATCAAACATCACTATATTTTAAGTCATATATTATTGTAAAAAAATCAAAATATAATTATGGTTACGAATATTCTTAGAAATATTTTTTTTTATATTTATAAATATTACTATTTTTTAATGTTTGATGTTACATTTCTATTTAGTCTTTTCATATTCTTAGGTATTACATCATTTTATTAAATTAATAAATATAAGTAACATTTAAAATCTATTATATATTTAATAAATAAATGTAATATAATTGTGGTTACGAATATTCTTAGAAATATTATTATTTTTTAATATTTATAATTATTACTTTTTTTTTTCTTTTTATGTTTTCAAGTTCCCTTTTAATTATATGATTCATTTATTTAAAATAATAATACATCTAAATTTATTAAATATATATTAGATTTTAAATGTCACTTATTTTAATTAATTTAATAAAATGATGTAATACCTAAGAAAAAGAAAAAACTAAATAGAAATGTAACATCAAACTTAAAAAATTTAGTAATATTTATAAATATTTAAAATATATATTTATAAGAATATTCGCAACCATAATTATATTACATGTATTTATTAAATATATAATACATTTCAAATATGACTTATTTTAATTAATTTTATAAAATGATGTAATACCTAAAAATGGGAAAAAGACTAATTATATATTATAATTATAAATATTAAAAATAATAATATTTCTAAGAATATTCATAACCATAATTATATTACATGTATTTATTAAATATATAATAGATTTTAAATGTTACTTATATTCATTAATTTAATAAAATGATATAATACTTAAAAATATGAAAAAAACTAAATAGAAATGTAACATCAAACAAAAAAAATTAAGTAATATTTATAATATTAGAAAAAATATTGCTATGAATATCCATCACAATAATTATATTTTAATTTTTTTTATAATATCACGTGACTTAAAACATAGTGATGTTTGATATTTAAATTTTTTTATATGTTATAATTGCAATTGTGTAAAACGTTATACAAACTAAAAATTAATCAAATTAATAATAGGTGACTGAAAAAAGGGTAATATATCATATTTTAAATTGATAAGATTTAATGATAATGTCATAAATTATATGAAAGTTTATGTCAAATTTAAAAGATGGAATGAATGAAGTTTAATGAAAATGTTGTTAAGTTGCAATGGCAATGATGTAAATTATGTAAAAAATAATTTATAATTTAAATGTGAAATGAAGGAATTATAACTATGTCACCTTAACCTTTTTAGAACAGTTTTATATAATATATAGATTGCTTTTGAGAGTCTAGCTGCATTGATCAAGAAGGAATAGGTGAAGAGTATTATCCATGGATTAGAGTTGCTCTAGCTTCTTGAGTTACTCACTTATTATTTGTTGATGACATAATTTAGTTTTTCGTGCTAGCTATCATGTAGTTATCCTATATCTATCCAATGGCTTCTTGCTCGATACGTAGATGATTCAAAGTAAAAGGGTTAAGCTAAAGAAATCAAGGGTGTTCAAGTTTGCATAATTGAAGATTATGGGGAGGCAAGTTCCAATACAAGTTAATGTTTTCTACTGTGGATTCATTCAAGCGCGTGAAGATTAGAAGATTTTTAATTGGTGAAATCTCATTTTTGTTTAGGAACTTTAGGAGATTTTGTGGGTGCGAATTTTCAAATCCCACATCTTTCTATTCTTTTTGAATTTTTATCTTTTGTTTTTATTGCTAGGAAGAGAAGAGTAGAGGGAGTCTTGAATATTTCTGGAGAGAGAAAGCTCACGACAATAGAGTTTGATCTTTCTTTTCTATTCTGCATTGTTATATTTTATGTTCAATTATAAGGTCATGATGCTTGTTGTGACCATAGCAAGCTAAACCTCTTTAATCTAGTAAAGTACATTATTCATTTACGTGTTGTGAGAATTATATTTACTTGTTGGCGTTGATTAGTATTTATGCATTCTTTGTGCTTAATGGATTTTGGTGGATTATATTAATTTGCTTGTTGATTAATTCAGGCCTATTATTTGATTAAGTAAATTAGTATCTACTAGTTATGAAAATTAAATACATGTAATAGTTTAATTAGATTGACATAGGTAGCAACTACTATAATGCGTTATACTGTGAGTCTGCAAAATCTTATTTTGATAAACATGCTTAATGAGATAAACCTGTCAGGCACATGTCCGAGATACTATTAGGCTAGTGACTGATTTGAAGGTGCGTGTCCAGTCAGTTTAGGATCTAAGGAATGATTACGTATTAGATGCATCGTCGATTACTATAACTAGGCTTGATAGTCAACATATATAATTAATCTATAGTTTCAATTATCACTACATAATTGAATGAACAACTTTACTGGATTGATTTCTTTATAGTGATAAACTCAACCTATATTTTTCTTAGCAATTTAATTTAATTGAATGTATTTCTAAACCCCCATTTACTTTATTTTGTCAACCTGGTTGAATAGCAAATTAGAATTTTCAAGTTATTCTTTGTGAGTTCGACCCTGGTGCTATTTACTATAATGCTACAAGAATAATTAACTTTGGCGATATCGACACCCATCAAATGGGAAGGTGCTTAAGGCTTAATAATTCCGCATTGGGATTTCTTATAGGCTAAATTGGGATTGCGGTCTAGTTTTACTTGGAGTAGTATATTTTCTGCCCAGGATATTATTAGGGAGGGATTTCATTGGCGTGTTAGAGGTAGAGGTAATACTTATGTGTGATATGATAATTTCCTCCCAAGTGATGGTTCACAATGTCACGTTCGTAAGTTGGGGCTATTCGTTTTCGTATTTGGGGAATTTGTTTCCGTTATCTTTATTTTATACATTTATTATTTTATCTTATTTTTTTGTTAAAGGGTATAATGGGTATTTTAAAAATAATGACTTTTTCAATTTAACTGTATGTTTTGACTAATTTTACTTTTGGGAAAATTTTGAAAACAAAAATGAATTTTGATTTATTTTGTAATTATTTTTCAGATTGGGTTTAAAAGTCAACTGGAATTTATGGGTTAATGGTGATATTCATCATCCATAAATAAAGTAAAATAAAAGATTTTAAGAATCACTAGTGTATAAGCCCGTGCGAGACAGACGGTCGTACTTTTTATTTTAAAATAGTAAAAAAAATTATATTTTTTTACATAAAATTTACATAATGGATTTGAAGCAAGAGATATCTTTATTTGGATATGTATGTTTAGCTAATAATGTAACAACACATACTATCCCATGAAGATAAAAGTATTTTCTAGAGTTTATCCTCATTCAAGTTAAAGTAATTACCAAGTTTAGTAAATCTGATGGAAGGTTTCAAAAAAGTCATTATCTTATTGTCAAATAACATTAAGCTAAATATAGAAAATGTGTTATATTTTAACAAATCAAGAAGAAATTTGCTAAGTCAGCGATGTAAAGATAAATGGTTATCATGTTGAAACAAAAGATGAAAAATATGTTTACATTTGTGTCTTATTTGAAGTAAATCATGTTTGAAACTTGTGGTTAAAAAACTATCCATTTCATTATCTAAATTATGTTATATAACTACCAAAAATATCGAAGCGTATGCAATCGAGAACCAGAAGTTATCATAAATATTTCAAATTTAGCATGCTCAATTTGGACAGTCAGGATCCACAATGATGTTTAGAATAATTGTAAATTCAGAAATGCATGGAATAAGAAAATATGAAATCCTACTAAATGGTAGGGATTTTTGTATCCCATGTCCACTAAAAAGTTTGTAACTAAACCTTTATTATAAATATAGAATTTTAATCTAAATAATTTTAATAGAGAATATAAGGAGATATATGTAGACCAATTCATCCACCTAGTATATTTGTGTGGTAAACCAACAACTATGCTAAGGTATTCAAACTTGTTATTTGGTCTCGAACAACTAGATCGTTTATAAGTTAAATCAGTCAGACTCTTTCATTTGAACCAATGGGCATTTGTGTATTCATTTTGGTTCTTAGTGAAACTGAACATGAAATGTAATGATTTGGGTGGTGCTAGTGGTGAGTTGAACGAAAATGTTGGCTAGAGTTTTGAAGGTTTTATTGAAATGTAAGTGAAGATGAAAAGTGATGATTGAGAGGCGAGGGATGACAAATAGTAAAAGTGTGATATGTGGTGTGTGTGGGTAGGGCGGGGGCATATTTTAATACCAACGGGCTTGACTTTGAATTGGGCAAAATTAGGCACAATCTAATTCCGAGTCTAATCCTCCGTCAAACTCAATCCTGGCACTTTCATATTTTTCTAAAAATTTGTTTTTATATTTTAAAATAAAAAAACCACAATTCCTTTTTAAATTCGGATTTTTCCGCTTAGAAGGGCAAAATAGATTTTAAAAAAAAGAATTGGTGTTTTGATTAAAATTTCTTATTTGTTTTCAAATTTAAAAAAGATTTAATTTTAAGCTTAATTAAATCTAATAGCCACTAATTCTATTTCCCTAATTTTTAATCACTTTTATTCATTTCGATTTGAAATTTCCTAAGAGTAAGGAATAAAATAAAAGTCACACACTTTTAAAATATTCCGGAACAAATAACAAAAACTTTTTATTGGATTCATAGATGTTACCGTCTATGATTGTGCTGAATGATGAGTCATTATTGATCATTTATACATATATAATTTATTATTTATGCAATGGACGTTATATATTTTAATTTATTTTTTAAAAAATATGAAAATTTTAATTCAAATACATAAACCGTGTAAACATTCTACAAAATAAAGATTATTTTCTTTCAAAATTGAATGAAAAATAAATTTATAGAAGTTTATATATATAAATGGTCCCTTAAATTTATTTAAAATTAAATGATAAGCATAAATATTTGTGAATGGAGAATTCAATTGATGAATCTTGAACAAAATTATAACAAATTTGTTATAAAAATGAATAAATAGTTATGAAGGAAAGTAAACATAATACAAGTAAAAAAAGAATCAGACTAATAAAATAAAAGGAGTAATGTTGAGCATTTCTTTATACCTACTTTTGCCTACCCTTATTAGATATAAAATTTATAAGATTAGAAAAAAATTCAAAATATGAGCCAATGAAACTTAGTTTCTGTTTATAAATCAACAGATTTTACATTTTCCGAAAATGAACTTTTTAAAGTTTCAATGTTATGAAGTGAGTCTTAATGACACTTTTGTCCCTATCACGAATTAGAGGTGCTTCACGGAGGTTCTTCACAACCCGTGATGAGGACAAAAAAGTCATAAAAACTCGTTTTGTGAAATGGAAACTTTGAAAAGTTTAATTTTGAAAGATAAAGTTTGTGTGGTTTAAATGAGAGATAATATATGTTTGGGACGGATTATGATTAATAAAATAAAAGAGTTAATTGCACTCACACCCCCCGAACGATGGTGGATTACATATAAATGAACATTTTGGTATTAATACATACTCACACTCTCTTATCCAATAATAAAACATTGTTTAATTAATAAATTTATCAATATTTCAATGAAATTTGCAATTCTAAATACATATATATTATGTAATTTTCATTTAAAATTAGTTTTACATTCTATTTTCACTAATTTTTATGGAGAGAAGGGGTGTGATTGTATATTAATACCAAAATGTGGGTTGTTTAAAAAAAAAACCCACTTTTTTAAACGTTTTACTTTGAGCCATTGGTTTTGAAAACTTTTGCAAAAATACTCCCAAATTCAAAACAACTAGGGGTTTTGCTGTTAGATGGGTAATTTTGGATAATTATGATGTTTTAATATTTTTAAATTTTCATTTTATAATTTTAAATATTTATCTTAAATTATTAAAATATCATAATATTCCAAAACTATCCATCAAAATTCCAAAACCACCCATCTAACAACAAAATTAGTTGTTTTGTATTTGGGGTGGTTTTGCAAAAGTTTTCAAAACTAGTGACTCAAAATAAAATATTTGAAAATGTGGAATTTTTTGAAAATAACCCACCAAAATATTCATATATATATATATATATATAATTTATTATCATTCAGGGAATGTGAGTGGTAAACATTCTTTCAATAAATTAAAAAGTTATTACAAATATATCCGTAAATTTAGAATGTATCAGAAATAAAATTGACAAACCACTACTCCAAAAGCGATTATTTAACCATTTAAGCAAACTAGATATACTCGGTACATATAAGAAAAAACTCATCAGATAAATATAATAGAAGGGTAAATAGGAAAATTAATTTTCACCGATCAATATTCGTAAATTCCGAACATATTTTATGTGGAATACACTAAATAATAATTATATAATTTTCTAAATTTGAGAAATTCAAAATAAGACATTAATTGAACTCACCAAGTTTCCATGTAGTTGAGAAGAATTGTTGGTTTCCTCCATAATCAAAACAAGAGTACTACAGTGAAGTCTGTCTACTTTTGGAGATTATAAATACCACACTAGCCCAACGAACTTGTTTCATAATTTTAAAAATGAGCTGCCTTGTTGTTACTGCTTATCTTGTCCTACAGCTTTTATTTTGCTTCTACACTTGAAGGACGATCTCACCGATCCTTCCGATAGGCAGTCTGTCTACGTTTAGGTAACTCAATCCCTAGTTGGATTTTCAGTCTTCATAGCTTGAATTTTCTTAATTTGGGAATGAATTTTATTCAGAACCCAATAAAGAGATTCCAAAATCTAACTTCCCTTAAACATCTTGACTTAATGAGCAATTTTTTGAACTCTCCCATTCCTGATTTTTTGTCCACAGTTACTCATCTTAAGTATCTGGAGTATCTTTCTCTTTCAAAAAATGATTTGCAGGGGTTTATTCCTACTTCTCTGGGGAATATAACTTCCATCACAACACTTGTTCTCTCATGTAACAATTTGCAAGGTTCCATCCCAACCTCCCTTGGTAACCTGACACAATTGACAACACTTGATCTCTCAAATAACAATTTGTCAGGCTCTATCCCTACCTCTCTTGGTTACATGACTTCTCTGGCTACACTTGATCTCTCATACAATCAGCTTGAAGGGGGACTACCAACATCATTCCGAAGACTTTGCAACTTGAGGTCAATCGCCATGTCTTTTTTAAATCTGCGTGCAAATATCTCTCAAGTTTTGGATGTTTTGTCAACTATTTGGGCATTTGACAGATGAAATTGGAAGCTTCAAGAATCTACAAGTTCTTGATTTATGGAACAACTCCATTTATGGTCCCATTCCACCATATTTATGGGAGGTAACGTCTTTGAAGAGTTTGGATCTATCCAGAAACAAGTTGGACGCGACCATTTCTCAAATTCAGCTGAGTAATCTTACCAGTCTTATCTACATTAGATTGGACAAAAACTCCCGCATCGAACTCAAGCTGGATCCTGACTGGATTGCTCCGTTTCAACTTGTGGCTTTAGATTTGGGATCTTGTAATTTGGGACCTCACTTTCCATTGTGGATTCGTTCCCAAAAGAGTTTATATTTACTGGATATTTCCAACAACGGAATTTCTGATATCATTCCAGATTGGTTTTGGAAATTGAGTCATTTGACTTCAGATCCAACCATTTCTTTGGTCCCTTACCTCAGCAGACCTGTTGGATTTTTCCAATAATGAGTTCTCTGGTTCAATTGACAGTTTCTTCTGTTTTGGAGTGAATAAATCAAGGACCGCATCCATTCTCAACCTTGAGAACAATTCTCTGTCAGGAGAATTGCCAAACTGTGGTTGGGAGAACTGGCGAGATTTAGAGGTCTTGAATTTAGGTATTAACCAATTTTCTGGTGAACTACCTATCTTCATAGGAAATTTGACCAATCTTACATCTCTGGTTCTTCGAATGAATAACTTGTCCGGAATAATACCAATTGACTCACTCATAAACAGTACGAGTTTAGAGATACTGGATGCTTCTGAAAACCAATTTGAAGGAGATGTCCTGCTACAGGTAGCGCAAGGTTCTCTTCCCATTCAGATTTGTCTTCTGTCCTCTCTACATATATTGGACGTATCTGATAATCATCTCTTCGGTGTAATACCACGTTGTATCCATAACTTGAGTTCCATGGTGAGTGTCGATCATTCCGACCGCATCGATATTTCTCACATCGACGTATTGGCAAGTGAGCGCGGCTGGTCATTACTCCAAGAACATGTGTTTCTTGTGGGTAAGGAGATGATATATGATTACTCCTCTAATCTTAATTTGGTAAGAGTCATCGACCTTTCCAGAAACAAGTTTTCAGGAGTGATTCCCAAAGAGGTAACAAGCTTAAGAGCATTAAGGACATTGAATCTCTCACACAACTTGTTTACGGGAACTATTGGTGCCATGGTAGACATAGAAAACCTTGATTTTTCTGCCAATCTACTTTCCGGAAAGCTTGACATTCCTGAGCTTTCTGAATTTATCCTACGGGAAAGATTCCTTTAAGTACCCAGTTGCAGACCTTGGATGTATCGTGTTTCATAGGCAACAATCTATCTGGTTGTCCGCTCCCAATAGATTGTAACGTATCTGTTCACTCACTGCCTCATGAAGGATGGTAATGATGAACATGGAGTCTATTATGGGTTTTATATAGGTTTGGTTCTTGGATTTGTGATGGCATTTTGGGGAGTCGTAGGTTCTTTGTTATTCAGCCGGAGATGGAGGTGTACATACTATGCTTTCTTGAATAGATTAGAGCACAATCTTTATTTTATTGCAAGCAGATTCCGGCGGTATATGTAAGATATTCACTCTATTGTATAAATAATATTTGAAGTTTATTTTTATAATATAAAATAGTTTTCGTTCCAATACTCATCATCATTGCTTGTTTCTTTTCTACTCATATATGAAAACAGCCTGCGGAGAGAATTCTATCAAACGCACAAGAGGTTATTCCATATTGAACTTGGGTTGAAAGCGGTGGAGATTTGTTTTGCTCCCTTCAAAATTAAAATAAATAAATAAATAATTTGTTAAATACAATATCCAAATTATTTAATATAATATTTTCTTTTCAAAGTTTGCTCATGGTAATTTTTTTTTTTATTTTCCCTAATCAAGTTTATTTATCTATCTGTAATAATTAAATCTACTCTTAATATTATTTATACATTTCACATTTCACATCTTTTTACCAAACTCATCCCTAACTCATCCTATTCCAAACTTACCATTTTTTTTACACTCACTCAATGACTTATCCCTTAATTCAAATATCTTTCTGCAAATGTGTTGTATTACAAGATTTTGTTATATGTAGTAGATCATATTTTGTACTTCTACGCCTTCTAGTTCAATGTAGTTAGCTTGTATATGTTCATTTGAAATTCGAGTTCGAAATTGTGCTATAAACTGAATTTAATATATGAATTTTTATTTATACTTACAAACTAGAGTATTGAAAATATACATTATTTATCAACTTGTTGGTTCGAATGTGTGTTATATCTATGCTATTACTATATTTGAAGTGCCACTACATACAAAATTGAGTTTCAAAAGTGTGTTGTGCGTAAGATATTGTTGTATTCGAAAGTTTGTCTCAAAATATGAAATGGAGTATTGCAAGTGTATAGTACTAATCGTATTGTTGTATTCAAATAATTGCACTAAGATTAGAGTTCCGAAATTTGTAACTACTTAGTTGTAATTTGTGTTTTAGCAATCAAATTGTTGTATTCAAAAAATAAGTTAAAGTTTTGAAAATGATGGTACAACTATCAAAATATTTTATTAAGTAAAGTGTTGTTAATGTTAAAATGTGCAGTCACAACTATGAAGGGTGTCAATCACGTCTACAAATTGTGTATTCAAGAGTACAATCACAACTATATATATGAAGAATTCCTTTAAAAGTGCAGTCACAACTACGAAGAGTGCCTGCGAAAGTGCAATCAACTTATGAAGCGTGCATTCGACTATATTAACACAAGTTCAAATGGGTATTTAGAGACTACGTATAAACAATTTGATTACAACTTAAATGGAAGTTCCTGCCACAAATTTCAATATCATTACCTTAAACCCTTCCACAAACCAAACCCTAAACTCTAACACATTAACCAATCTTAAACTTGAAACATATTCAAATACACAAACCCTGATCACAAAAATGTAAATTTTTAAGGGGTTGTTAAATACAACATCCAATTACTAAATACAACATTTTTTTTCCCAATTCTATCCAACCTTTTATAAAATAAAAAAAAAAAAAAAAAAAAAATATTAATGTCATTACTTAATATTACTGGTAAAACATAAATAATAATAATTAATAAAGCATTAGACTTAGAAGAGGTAAGACACAAAATTCGAAGGTTAACGGGTGCGAAGAGAAGAGATATAAGAGAGAAATAGGATACTCGTAGAGAAGATAAGCGTAAAAAAAGGTATCATTCTACCTATTTGGTTAACGTTTATGGTTTGATTTGGGTGTATGAATATGTTTAGGGTTTATGTATTTGAATATGTTTTGTGATTAGGGTTGGTTTGCGTAAATGTATTTAGGGTTTAGATTTGGTTTGTATGTTTAAATCTGTTTAGGGTTGTGATGTTGAGATTTGTTGTGTACTTGAATCTGAATTAGGATTTAGGGTTGTGATGTTTGAAATTTATTGTAAATACCATTCTAGTTGTAATGTTTAATACGGGGTCTCGAAAGGTCCCTTTGAACTTGTGCTAGTATAGTCGAATTCACGGTTTGTAATTATGATCGCACCTTTAATTGCAATCTTTGTAGCTGTGACAGCACTTTCATAAAAATATTTCATAGTTGTGAATGCACTCTCGAATGCACAAATTGTAGGTGTGAGCATGCTATTAAATACACATTTTGAAGGTATGATTTTAGTTTTGAACGTGCATTTTGGAGGTGTGTTGTTACATTTGGATACTTGGTTTGAAAGAATATTAATGTGATTGGAAATTACGTTTATGCCGACTTTTATTACTTTGAGTTTAATATTTATTATATTGATACTTATATATTAGAGTTACAGTTTATAAGCAGTTTCGCTTATTATTATTATAGAAATTTTGGCATAATTTTATCGTATTCTTGGTATATTCTTGGCATGAGAATTAATTAGAGAGAATAATTCATACCAAATCGAAAAAATAGTTAAAATTTTTACTAATCAAATGAAAGAAAGCAAATAATAAATTTTCAATCAAGATTATTCCAAATAATTATTTATAATTTTTTATAAAAAAATATGTGAATAAAAAAAATAAACGTCTAGAAAAATAAAGAGAATTGAAATACATGCAAACTATTAATAAACTAGAATTTTGGACCCATGCGGGACGCGGGGGTATCAAGATGTTCATTAAATGTGTATTTTTTTAAATAAATATTCACAATCAATAAATAATGACGCCTAAAGTTTATAACAAATCAAATAACATATTTAAATGAATATACAATAAAAAATAATATCTAATGAATAAAAAATAAAATAAAATTTAGATTATTTAACTTATCAAATAAATGACACAAATTTCAAATTGAATAGCATATCTGTAATGCCCAACCCCCGGCCACGACGAAGCCGCAAATGGAAGTCGGGGCGTCACATTACAATCAATCATTCAATTCAATAAGTGCAGACAAATAGACCTGAATATTTCAACAGTCCGTTACAAGTAAAAATTATAAACCTGTCGAGAACAATAATTCAATCAAAATAGTTTACTCAAAATAAAACTTGTTCGCAACATAACAATCATTCGAATAGCAGTTTACATTCTTTGAAATAATCTGTCCAAAACATAAGGACCCAAAAGTATTTAAAAGTTCACATATTATTTAAAATAGTCAAAAGAAACAACTGGAGACAATCCTAAATAAAGTCTCAAAAATCCATGAAGACTCGACATGTTTTTTATGCAATGCTGGATATTCAATCTGCTCGATCACCTATTTCACATTTCAATAGATAGACAAGAAATATGGAAGAAAACAACATCAGACTATCGATGTCTGGTTAGCAAGTAATACTCTAACAAACAGAGGCAATGCGTCTATTTAACCATACTAATATGAAGTGGCATACAAAATGCACCTAAACTATCAATCACGGGTGAAGAGAATACAATCCCACCCAAGTCTGTTACTATTAACAAGTTCAACAAGGTGAGGTGAACATCTAGTTTCAATTATGTCATTAAGCAAATTTAACATTCTTAGATATCCAATCAGGTAATCCAAATTCATTTAAGAACCCCCAAAACATATTAACTAACCATCAACATCCATCACACCGTAGCAATCACATTAAAGTTCCAATTTTTATTTGACTGCCACTAATCTAGGAACAATAATGAAACGGGGCCAATTAGGCTGAAATCACCAATATGGTCCGAAGACCGAGATCCGTAGAGCCGCTTATTCCCCCCTAGGACGGACTACTACCTTAGAATCCCATCAATTAGGTTAGAAGACCACCAATAACAATAATATGTGGTGCCGTCACACCCAATAAGAGTCATCACTCAGTTTCCAATGGAGGTTAGCTAAACCAAAAGTCTTATTATCTCTCAATAGGTTGAGATATCTCGGGTACCCCTAATGACATGTGATTTCATCACTACTTTCAACCATGACTAGGGCAATCATTAATTGTTCAATTAGGTGATCAAACATCCAATTTCCTTTAACAATCAACAATTACAATATATCAATCCATTGACTTTCATTCAATCATTCGTCGGGTACTTTTACTAGTGCCTTATCCATTTATTTCCAGCTCTAACTAACCAAAACCTAAGTCTAACATGAAATAGACTTATCACTATAGCTAAGCAGCAATACACCAACAATAGCAGCAATACACCAACAATAGCAGCAATCAATTATCCATCCTATACTTCGTTATCTAACTTTACCAATTACAATTCATGTGGTTATCTTATTTAACCGTGTCAATGCACATTCATAAAACATACAACAACCGAATGTAGAGTTTTAAATGACGTTGCTAACCTTTCTTCTGACGATAAGCTTAGCTAAGCATCGCCGACACGATCCTTAGATTTGCAGATATAGAGCCTTTGTCGCCAGATGGAACCGAGACCAAACCTTAGATTTGCAGATTTCACACGCTGGCGACATGGCTGGCTACGTAAAGCCTATGTCGCCAACGCTAGCGACATGGCTGGCTACATAGGGCTATGTCGCCAGAACCACTGATGCTGCGAATTTATAATTTCTTCATTCGTTTGACTTCGTTTTCGCTACTAGTTTCGATGGAACACCAATTAACATTGATAGACAATATTGTAACAATTCCATAATCATTATATCATTCAATTACTCTCAAATGTTTCAATAATTATAGAAAAATATTCATAACATTGAAAGCCAAAGTCAGTTAAAAAATATAGAAATCGTTTAACCCCTAAATCGGGACATTACAGCTCTACCCCACTAAAAGAAATTTCGTCCTCGAAATTTAACCTGTAGCAAAAAGATGAGGATAGTGCTTTCGCATTGTCTCTTCAGTTTTCCATGTTGCTTCATCAACTGCATGATTTTGCCACAACACTTTATGTAACGTCCTGGGCAGGGGCCTAGCCCGCTACTGTGTACACCCGGATAAACCCGAATCGTACATTGTGCACACCCGGTTAAACCCGAATCGTACACCAATCAATACCGATACAATCATTACACAATCAGATATCGTGGATCCAATATCCCTGAGCTAGCTCCATTGGTAATCAGTATGCTTTCACAATCCATATATCCCTGAGGTTGTGAGTTCGAGTGCTGGTGGAGGCGAAAGAAAGTGGGTGGGATCCACGATATCCGATTGTGTAACGATTGTATCGGTATTGATTGGTGTACGATTCGGGTTTAACCGGGTGTGCACAATGTACGATTCGGGTTTAACCGGGTGTGCACAGTGTATGATTCGGGTTTATCCGGGTGTACACAGTAGCGGGCTAGGCCCCGGCCCAGGATGTTACATAAAAAAGGTGCCTTTTTATGTAACGTCCTGGGCCGGGGCCTAGCCGACACCCCATATTGAGACATGTTAAAAGGAATTGAATTGCTACCCATATCACCAATGTGCACATTGTTTTTCGGGAGCCGAAACCATGAGAACTCCAAAGTTAAGCGTGCTTGGCTTGGAGCAATCTTTGGATGGGTGACCTTCTGAGAAGTTTTTCTCGGGAAACATGCGAGTGAGAACAAAGCATACTGGAAAGCGTAATGGTGATCTGTGGGGCTAGTGGTCAGCCTTAAGACCGATTGTGAATGACGTGGCGCCCTGCCACCGTGCTTCGGGTTCATCCGGGGGCGGGGGCCGGACGTTACACTTTAACTAGGGGTACAAACTTCCTTCGCAATACCTTCACTTCCCTATCTAAAATCTGAACAGGTTCCTCTTTGTACGACAAATCTGGTCGAATCTCAATTTCCTCATGGGTAATCACGTGTGAAGGACCCGACCGATAACGCCGTAGCATAGAGACATAAAAGAAATTGTGAATCTTCTCCATTTCCGGCGGTAGTCTAAATGATAAGCAATCGGTCTAATACGTTCCAGCACTTCGTAAGGAGCAACGAAACGTGGCGTCAATTTTCCCTTTTTCCCAAAACATAACACCTTCTTTCATTGAGAAACCTTTAGGAACACTTTATCGCCTACGCCGAATTCAATCTCCTTCCATTTCAAATCGGCATAAAACTTTTGACAGTGCGTTACCTCCTTAAGTTTCTCCCGAATAAATTGTACCTATTTTTCGGCATCATGAATCAACTCAGGACCAACCAATTTTGCCTTATTCAATTCAATCCAACACAAAGGAGTACGACATTTCTGCCCATACAAAGCCTCATACGGTGTCATCTTAATACTCACCTGATAGTTATGATTATAAACAAATTCAACCGGTGGCAAGTACTTCAGCCATGACCCCTTAAACTCCAATACACAACAACGAAGCTATCTATTAATTCAAATGGAGGGAAAGTGATTATTAATTCAAAATAATGAAATCATAATAAAATAATTTTGTATATCTTCTACTGTATTAAATAATCACCTATCTATTCACTTGAATTCCACGTGTCAGCTAATGGTTTGTCGGTCCAAATTCTACAGTGGTCTCGCTTTGTCTAAGTCATTTCCAATTAGAAAGTAATAGTCCCATAAATCAAATTTTATAATGATATAAATTGTTCAATATTTATAAGTAATCCTTATAATTTGATATTTTCTGCTTAGAAGTGTTTTATGTAAAAATATATATTTAAAAATTTATTATTATTTATATTATAATATTATTAAGGTAAAATAAAAATTATGACAGTAATATTTATATTATATTATTATTAGGATAAAATTAAAATTATGACCCTGCATACTAATTTTATTTTATATTATTATTGAATAATTTCATTTAAAAATTTATTTTATATTTTTACATTAAAATTGCGGGAGCGCGAAATATTATTTGATAAATTGAATAAAATCTATTCTTATCTAGAGTTAGGTCGGTGGAAATGAAGTGGAGGATATGGATCGTGGGTGCCTAATGAGTGTGGAAATATCAATAAATAAAAATAATAGCGAGGTAGAAAAAGAAATTTATAAAGTTTTGGCACTGAAGAGTAATAAAAAAGCATTGAATTCTTCGCCTATACCGATAAGAACAATCACTTTTCCTCTGCATTCTTAGGGGTGTGTTAAATCGTATTCGATTTGCTATCAACACAACCTGGGATCGGGATCGGGATCGGGGTTCAAACCATCTTTAGAGGTGAGTGTTCCATTGTTAATCAATTCTTATAATGCAGTAAATTGATTAAAATTATTGCTTAAGTGGGGTTATATGATTTTTATAAAGCAGTCATGCTATGTGGTTGTTTACATTGTTTTATACTGTTTTTCATTGTGTTCCTTGTTTGCTTCCGACCATGCATTTGATATGTGATGGTCAAGTTAGTATTCTGGGATTGTATGTTATTGACAATAGGCCTATGCTGTTGTTTGTATACTTTTGCCATTCTAAGTAAAAATTTCATCAAATTACACCTACCAACACTACACAACTTCTCTCCCTTTCAAGCGGGATAAATTCAATTTTTTTTTTCTCTTCTCACTCCGGTGAAAGAGGATTAGTGAATTTATAAAAGCTAATGCTTTAAAATGATTTTTATAAATTTAAATTTAAATTTTTAAATCAAATTATTTTATAAAAATATAAATGCAAAATTTTTAATTTTATTTTTAAAAGAATAAGTGTAATTTTGTCATATATATAAATTTAAATAAAAATTTGTGTAATCCAAAATTAAAAAATCTGAAATTCCAAAAAATCAAGTTTTGACAATGTCAACAGAACTAGTGCAGACGGGGATTTTTTTGTCCTTGGAGATGGGGTCGTATTGTTGTTGGGTTTATAGAAGTGAGTCACAATCATTTTGCTTGAAGAGCCGCCTGCTGCAATGTGTCTCCCTAAATAACTAACTCCACAAACATGTTTGGCTAATTTTGCTTTTGAAATAAATTAATCAATCAATTATTTATTTTAATTCTGAACATGTTTTCTTCTCTATTAATAATAATAATATTTTTTTTTTAAAATTAAATAAAGAATGATGGTAAGATTAAAATTATAAAAAATATATATATAATTAAATCTAATAATATTTTAAATTACCTAAAATTTTACATAATATAAAATATTTTTATTTTTACAATTAATTTATAAATAATAAAATAAAATCAACCTACCAAGTAAATATAACAATAGAAAATTATTTAATCTCTTAAACTTCATATTAAACTAAACCACCATACTACATTTAAATTTTAAAATTATATTAAACCCAATACAATATAAAACAATCTTGAAGCCTACCATGGTTCTGCCGGTCTTCTTTCTCAATTTCTGTTATCAAATTTTATTTTAAATTTATAAATTTTAAAAATAAAAATATTTAAAAATTATTTTATAATTTTATTTGAATTTTTTAAAAGTGTTTACGGATTTTTTTAAAAATTTTTGTGATATTTTGATTTATCAAAAAAAAAAATAACTTTTGAAATTTTATAAATTTAAAATAAATATAATTAATTTATAAATATTAATTTAAAATTTGATAGGAAAAATATTTAAGTATTTATTTAATGTAATAAAATTTTCATCAATATGGTAAAAAGTCAATTTTGTAAACTTTAAGGTCAAGTTGAAATTTGGGTAAGTGTAAGTGTTGACCGAATTTATAGTTTTAGAGAAGTTGGAGGATTGGTTTTTAATATAATATCCTTTGGCAATGGGGTTCGGTCGCATAAACCCTGCCGTGTCAGCACCATCGGCCACCTCTACGGCCCTTTTTAAGTCCTGCTAAGACTAAGCTTGCTGGTAAGCGTGGTTTTTGAGGTTTGCAGGTTAATTTTGCATTGTAGGCTAGATGTTTGATGAAAAGTCTAACTGAATTCCATTCATTCTTTATTTACCGCCTTGCTTGATTGCTGCCCCGTCAGAAATGACAGTTGTTGGTTAGGCTTAGGCTGATGCTTGCACTCTGCTGTTAGTCGTTTTGTTTTTTTTTTTTTTTCCCAGATCTTTGTTGGCTCCTATTGCTCGTTGTTTGATTGCTTGTATAATGCTGATCGTATATTCGTTATATGAGTGTCAAATCCAGCTTGTCTAGATGTGTTTTGTGTGCTGGGATTTGCATTAGTCTTGTTGTACTTTTGGCTTGGTTTGCTTTCGACTAGGTAGGTGATGTTACTTATATTCAGTCTCCCAAAGTTCAGATAGTGTTTGTGAGGGGGTTTTGCTTTTGTTTCATCAATGACTATAGGCTCTCCTATGGTATAGTTCGCGATCCATTACAGGTTGGTTATGTATGGTGATAAATATGTCTTTATAATATATGTTAAGATGGTGATTGACCTAGCTATGAAAAGAATGTTTATTTTAATGTGTGAATGTTTTGAATTGTGTGGTAACTCATGTTCTATTTAACTTCTTATTTCCTATCTGTTGGTCTAAATTTTAAATTAGTATTGGAATGTTTGTTCGGTTGGCTGGGCTAAAATGTCTAAAATGTCTAAAATTTAAATTAGTATTGGAATTGTGTGGTAACTCATGTTCTATTTAACTTCTTATTTCCTATCGGTTGGTCTAAAATGTCTGAAATTTAAAATTTAAAATTTAAAAATGTAGAGTAGCTTTGTTTGTATTTATGTAAATATACCTCATGTACCTTCCCCAAATCAATATATTTGGAATTTGCTTGATTGATTTAATTGATGTTTATTTATGTCAGTTGAATGGTTTGTAGTTTGGAGTAGGCTGTTGGTTTATGGAAATACTTAATGAATTTTGTTTTTGATGCAGGTTTTGAGAAGACTAGTTCATGATGCATTTAGGCTCTTAAAGGTTGTAGTGCCTGTTTACTCTCTTAAAATGGCTTCTGCGACTCTCCCTTCTTTTCACCACAAACTCATCAACAAAAGCAAAAGTTTTCACTTTCAAAACTCCTTTGTCCTCCGAAACCGTCTCTCCCTTTTGGAAAGACCCCACTTCACTAGCAGCTCCAATCATCAAGCTATTTTTCGTGCCCCATTACATTTCAATGCTGTCAAATGTTTTGCCCAAAAATCAGAATCATCCATTTCTCTTGATGCAACCACAAAAGCTGGTACAATTCTTGTCATGTATATATATATATATTGTTGTAATTCTTCTTATTTTTATTGGCTTGTGAGGTGGTTTGTTGCTTGATTTGAATATTTTCATTTTGGGTTGATAAAGACTAAAACTTCAAAGTTTGTGTCATGTGGGCTCTTTGAGGAGAAAATCAAAGAAGATGATACAATTTTGTATTTGAATGTATATACATTTAAAGTATTGTGATATTAAAATTAAAATTAATCATATCCTTAAGGATTGGACTTGTCCTATAGGTATTAGATTTCTGTCCCTTATATAATTTGTTAAGCTTTTTATGTATATTTGTGAACTCATTGCTGCTTCTGATTGTTATATTAGCAATTATTGTCTTCTGAAAGAATGTGAAATGTTATGATCAATTTAAATTATATGTTTTAATGAATGGAATGACAGTATGTTATTTGCTACTGATGCAGAAGAAAGGGTGACTGTGTTGGTTGTTGGAGGTGGGGGAAGGGAACATGCACTTTGCTATGCTTTGAAGCGGTCTCCATCTTGCGATGCTGTGTTTTGTGCACCTGGCAATGCAGGGATATCTAGTTCAGGGGATGCAACATGTATTCTGGATCTTGATATTTTTGATAGCTCAGCTGTGATTGCATTCTGTCGCCAATGGGGTGTGGGTTTGGTTGTTGTAGGACCGGAGGCTCCTCTTGTTTCAGGGCTTGCCAACGATCTCGTAAAAGCTGGAATTCCTACATTCGGTCCATCATCAGAAGCTGCTGCTTTGGAAGGTTCAAAAAACTTTATGAAGAGTTTGTGCGACAAGTACAATATTCCTACTGCTAAGGTTTGTGGTTTTGCTTATGGTGCACTATATTGAAAGCTTGCATCGAAATCTTTCCTTTTTGTTAATTTCATTTCAAATTTTTAATAGAATGTTGGTGCATTTTGTTGTGCCTGTATATGTGGTAATGATAGTAAATTTTATGTTATTGGTAGATAGTTTTTGGATAGTTCATTATTTGTCCACCTATTCTATCATCAAACTGATACTGCTTTATGTTGCTTATATATCTTATCTTTTAATATGAATTATTTAGGTTAACTAAATTCATAATTATTATTTTCTTTCTTCTATGTATTTAGGAACTCTTTCGTGCTGATGTTTGATTTATTAGTACAGTATAAAACATTTACAAATCCAACTGCGGCGAAGGAGTACATACTGGAGCAAGGAGCTCCTATTGTCATCAAAGCTGATGGATTAGCGGCTGGAAAAGGAGTTATAGTAGCTATGACAGTTGAGGAAGCTTATGATGCTATAGACTCAATGCTCATAAAAAATGTGTTTGGTTCTGCAGGATGTTGTGTGATAGTCGAAGAATTTCTTGAAGGAGAGGAAGCATCCTTTTTTGCCCTTGTGGATGGAGAGAATGCCATACCTCTAGAGTCGGCCCAGGATCATAAACGAGTTGGTGATGGTGATACAGGACCTAACACTGGTGGGATGGGAGCTTATTCTCCTGCACCAATCTTGACACATGAACTCCAAGATGTTGTCATGGAAACTATAATTCTTCCTACTGTGAAAGGGATGGCGGCAGAAGGTTGCAAGTTTGTTGGTGTCTTATATGCTGGCCTCATGATTGAGAAAAGATCCGGTTTGCCTAAGCTAATTGAGTACAATGTGCGGTTTGGAGATCCAGAGTGCCAGGTTGGTTAAGATATATATATATATATATATATATATATATATACACACACACTATACTGACTACAGATTGCAAAATATTTGATGGAGATGTGACCTGAATATCACTTGAACTACCATCCATGATGATTTTTTTTCTGTTTATCTATGTTGGTTAATTTTGTTTCTAGTTATTCAGGTGAAAATGCTGAAATTTTGTAGCAAATAATTTCTAGAAAGGTAGGTTGGTCGTACACTTTGAGAGATTATTCAGCAATTATATCTAGTATTTGACTAGAAGTGATAAAGAATGATTTCTAGATAGGTAAGTCTATTGGTTGTATGTTTTGGGAGATTATGTAGTTGTCATGTATAGTATTTGATTAGATAGTTACCAAAGCAGCTTAAGGTGAAAAATATCATCTTAATTTATTCTCTTTCTTCATTTGTTCATATACCATAATTTATTTTACATATCAACCAGAGTTTAAAAAAGCCCCCTGAGGCGCGTGCCTAGGAGCAGCAGGGCGCACCTTAAGGGCTTCAACTACATTGAAGTACCACAGAGGCTAAACAGCCCTTGCGCGCTCAGGCGCGAGGCTCCAAGGTGCGCCTCACACTTTCCTAAATAGTTTTTTCTAAAACCTCTTATTTTCTCATCATTCTTTACTTTCTAAACTTCCCTAATTCTAATTTCCTTTTAATAATGTCTTTTCATATTCATTTAGTGCCGGCTTTTTATTTATTTTTAGTTAAAAATGTTCACACTATCATTTCTCTAAAAAATTTCTACCGCCTCCCTCAATTTTATTTCTTATAGGAAAAAATACCAATTTGGCCACCCAACTATTGAGGTTTGTTCTATTGAGTCACTAAACTATGCTTTACTCACTTTTGGTCTCCAAACTTTAGATTTTTGTTCAATACGCATTAATTAACGATTTAATTTTTCTTCTAAAAATGTTGTTGACACCGCTTAAAGTACTACTAATGACCCAATAGAACAAATCTCAATAGGCCAAATTGAACAAACTTTAATAGTTCAATGGTCAAATGGGTATATTTGTTTCTTACTTTTTCCTTTTCTTTTATTCCTCTTAACATGTTTTTTTGAAATATTTGGTCGGTCACATGCTAACAGTTTCGTGAAAAAATGTTCTAACCAAATAAAAGTCAAAAGTTCTGTGGCCAAAAGTGACCAAACGATAGTTTATTGGCTCAATAGAACAAATCTCAATAGTTTGGTGACCAAAAATTTTTTTTTCCTCTTTCTTATATCAAAGAAAGTATCAATGATTTACTATGATTGATTTACTTGTTACTGTTCTTTTTACATTTTTTAAAATATTTTTTGTAAAATTGTGCATGATGTTAACAAAAAAAAAAGTGCCTTGGGTTTTGCACCTCGCGTCTGAAGCCTCTGGACCCTTTGTGCCTTTTCGCACCTCGAGCTTTTTATAACTATGATTTCAAGACCATTATGCAAATTTGTACTCTGGTTATATTAAAAATGATCTGATATATTTTCTCAAGTGGATTGTTGTGCTCATCTTGCAGTCGTAACGAGAATCATGAGCATATCTATTGATTAGTGTCTTTGTAGTATTTTTGGATTAAAAACTGTTGAATGAAAAGGTTTGTGCTGTCTCTTTCACAATAATAAATAATCTTACTTTATGCTTGTGATTATACTGCATGGTTCATGAATTCTTCTTTGTAGTTTGTTATGTTTGATATTCCGAACAAAATCACTTGAACAGTTCATTGGGCCATACAGATTTCTATAAATTGTAGAACCTGATGCTGTCTATGCTCTTGATTGTGGTCCTATTAGTTATAGAGATGTGAATTATATAGAGGTTTTTATGAATCACTTTTTGGTAACCAGTTTTCGGTGCTCTATCTTATACACTATATTGTTTTGCAATCTCTGTAAATTAGCATCAGTTAGCATGAAAATTGGGTTGCGAAATTGCATAAATTTGTATACGTGGCCAAAGCTACAAGTTGTATAGAAATGTCTCTGTATACATTTTTTCGAAGAACAGGTAAGCTATGCTCAATAAAGGTGCCTGCTTGTGTTGTTTGACTTGTTTGGAGAATATGTGAGCTTACTAGCATTTAAGTGCTTGTTTTTGATGATTGACAGGTGTTGATGGTGCGGCTGGAGTCTGATCTGGTGCAGGTTTTACTTGCAGCGTGTAAAGGAGAGCTAACTGGAGTAAGTCTTGAGTGGTCTCCAGGTTCTGCCATGGTAGTGGTAATGGCAAGCAAAGGTTACCCAGGTTCCTATGAGAAAGGCACTGTGATATCTAACCTTGAAGAAGCAGAACAGGTGGCTCCCTCAGTGAAGATATTTCATGCTGGAACTGCAGTGAACTCGGATGGTGAATTCATAGCAACAGGGGGTCGTGTTCTTGGGGTTACTGCTGCTGGAAAAGATCTTGAAGAAGCAAGGGAGAAAGCGTATCAGGCAGTGGAGGAAATTAACTGGGCAGGAGGGTTCTACAGGAGAGATATTGGATGGAGAGCACTTAAAAAATTTGCCATGGGAAGGTAAAGTTCAGTTGTGACATAGTGGTTTGACATTGAAACAAGTGTATAAAACTTGCGCCAGATGCGAGTAATTATGATCACTTCATGTATTAAACAGTTTGAGCTCTGTTTAATTAATAACTTAACTTGCAGTCCTCATGAACTTTGCTAGAATCGATTATTGATGAATTAGAGACAAAAGGTGGAAACCGTGGCAAATGGGATCCCACTTGTTGAAATCTGATGCTATGGTCCATTTTCATTTATTTCATCGCCATAGCATTGAAGCTAAGCGACTTGCCTCTCTGTTAACAATGTCACTTGTTGATCCTTCATCTCCATAACAAAACTAGATCATGTCCAACCAAGAAAACAGGAACCGGGTTAATATTAACAGTCAATTAACAGGCATAAGAAGAATTAGACCTTTTAGCATAGCGCATTAGGGCAATGTTATGGAGTGAGCTATTATGGATATGAGATTATTTTTAAATTTGTGACTTTGAGGTTTTGGAGTTGTTTCTGCAAATAGTTAATTATTAGGGAAAATTACATTAAGTGAATGAGTTTTGAACTATGTGTAATCCTGGTTGAACTTATTTGCAATCAGGTGAATGAGTAGTAAAGGGTGTGATTGGCTGTTTATTTTTATTATTATTATTTTTTTTTTACAAAAAGAAAATTACTTTAATGATAATTTTTTTACTTTGATTTTAAAAAATATACATTCACAAATTCTCCTCATAGACCACCTTCACACCTTCATAAATGAGTGTAGAAGGTCTTCACAAAAGGCTAAAAATAAAATAATTAATTTGGTTCATTTTTTAAAAATGAAAATTTAAAAGATTATTTTTGCAAAATTTTAAAGTTAAACTATATAATTAAAACAAAAGTTATAAAATAAAAAAATTGAAAATAACTCATCAAATAATTATAATTATTTGTAAATATTTTTTTAAATATTTTTTTGAATTTTTATTTTAAACAAATATTTTATTTATTTTTTTATTATAATATTTAATCAAATAATTTATTTGATTTTTTTAATATTTTAATCAAATAATATATTTACATTACGTTAATTTTAATTAAAAATTCAAATAAAAAAATTAATTTTTAATAAAATTATTTGGGTTAAAACTTTTTTTAAAAATAAAAAATAAAAATATATTAGTTAAGTTTTTTCGGAAAATAAAAATAAGAATAAATTAAAAATATAAGATTAAAATGTGTTTAAAGTTTTCTTTTTAAAATTAGAAAAAAAAAGAGGATGTTTTTCATATATGGGCTTTTTAAAGTTTGGATTTTATTTATAGGTCTGATTTCAAATTCTTTCAAATATAAGTTTTGTAAAGTTTAGTTTGCATCCCATAGGCTATAGCTTCAAATTTTACCCCGATTAAAAATTTTCCAAAAATCGCGCACTTCACATATTTGTGATCCACGATCACACATTTCTGATATGAAATCAAAATTTGTGATTCAGTTGTTATTTTATTTCTAATCTAGGTTCAAAGATGTCAAAAGAGATTTCAGAATTTGTGAAGTGATATTAGACTGGCAATACGGAAATAAAAATTCAAGTGGAGAGTAAAATTGTCAGCGCGACCTATTTCTGAAAATCAAACTTTCACAAGACTTATTTTTGTAAGAATTTGAAAATGTGCCTATAAAAAAAATCAAACTTTAGATGGACTATTTTCAATAATTTCCAAAAAAAAAAAAAAAATAGTGAAACACACCCTAACCTAACTTAACTGCAACATTTTTAAAAACTCATTTACTCTAGTTGTAAATATACCCAACATAATTATAGTTGCCAATTTCTCAAACCTGATTCACCCCTGATATAATTTTTCCTTAATTGTTATGAGTTTTTGGAAAACTTTGGAAATGAATTAATTTGGTAGGCCCAAATTCAAAATTATACCATTTTCTTAAAAATTATTAACAAAAATATTATTAAGATAAGTTTCATGTTATATTTAAATGTGAAATGACTTTTCTATTCTTAAATATAATTAACCATTAAAATAATTTTTAAAAGAAAAAAAAAAACACAATGGAATCTAACAAAAGATCATAGGATATCCTCACAACTCCTCCCTCCCCTTTCTAAATCATCCTCACAACTCCTCCAAATCATCATTATTCAATTTTGTCGATATCTACCACTCAGCCTCCTCCGCACAACTCATCAGTCTTCTCCTTACAGCTTCTCCGCCTTATTTTAATAGCTCCCCCGCCTCCTCCTCGCAGCTCCTCCGCTAACTCCAAATCATCATTCTTCAATCGTTCTTCAATCTCATGATGTGGATGACGATCAGGGTTTTGGATTAATTTGATATGTATCTGCTTAAATCTAGGTATTTTTTATTTAAATGATGTGGGTGTTTTAATTTTTTGCTGGAATTTTTAAATTTTTTTCAATTATGTGGAAGTGTGTTTTAGATTTATTGGATTACTTTATTGCTTGAATTTTACTGAGGTTGGAGTTGGATTTATCTTATAGTCGAACTGAATTGATATTTAGGGTTTTGATTGTTAGGATTTGTTAATAGTAAAATGGAGTTTGATTTTGACATGGGACCAGGGGCGGCGAGAGGGGCAATCGCCGGGGCCCTCAGAGTCGAAAGTGAATGGGGAAGATTATTATTATTATTTTTTTAACTTTTTAGAGTGTTAATAATGCCATACATATTTTTAATTAGTATTCCCACGGATGTGTTTATCCACCCCAAAATAAATTTTTAAATATATATATTTTTAATTAACATGTTTCTTTTAAATACTTTTAATCAATTCTTCTTCTTTTTTTTCATTAAAAAAAATCTATTAATCCTTTTTTAATTTTTTTTTACTTTAAAAATTATCATAAATAATAAAATTATCAATAATATTTTATTATTAAAAATTAAAAATTACAAATAATTAGATTTCAAATATATAATATAACTTTAAATAAATATATAACTAAAAGATTAATTTTGATATTAAATAATAATACAAGATGGATGAAAAAAAAAAGTTGAAGAGGGGTGTAAGTAACAACAAGAGGGGTGTTAAAAACAAAAACCTTAGGGTGACATTATTAATTCTCAATTTTTTTTAATAAAACGATGTCGTTTGGTGTCGGTTTTAGTTTTAGTTTTATTTTTTTAATTTAAATTAATCAAAACGGTAATTAATACTAGTATTCATCTCTACTCTATTACTCTATTAATCGTGATGTTAAAAATTTAAAAACAAAATAGTTAAAAGGGCCCATTGTACCTCATTTGTCGAGGGCCTCCCAAAATATAGAGACGGTACTGCATGGGACTATATTTTGTGGCTGAAACAACTTAAAGAAAAATCTTGTTATGAGAGTAAATGTGTCGGCTTTGTAGACAAGGTATGTGTGAGTCTTGCTGTGAGAGTAAATCATCATTATATCATGTGTTGTGAGATAACGTGATGTGTCTTTTGAGATAATGTGTTGCTGTGAGAGGTGCTCTATATCCTATAATGCTATGTGAGTCTTACTTTATATCATTTGAGGTTTGTTGATTTGTAATTGAGATAGGTATAAATTGCATTTACTCAAAAGATTTGTAGGCTAAAATTTTAAGCTGTAAACAATGTAATGTCAATATGATAGACATTGTGTGCAGTTTTGTTATTTGGAATGTACAATCAATTTAATTTAACAAATTTACAAATTGATTTGATCTAAATTTGTTAGATTTAAAAAATAATATTAATTAATTAAATTGGTTATATTTTTCTATATGAGCTGTATCATTTATTCGTTAGATTTATTTGGTTTTAATTAGTTAAATTATTTCATAATTGAGTTTATTTGATTTGATTTTGTGATATGAGTTGTTTCTTTTCTTTATTAGTTTGATTCGGTTTTAATGAGCAACATTATTTTTTTTACTTTAATTGATTTGATTTTGTAATATGAGTAATATATAGTTTGACTCTTTTTATTTACACTTTTATTCATTTAGAATGCATGTTTATATTCGTCATATTCAATTGTTGTGTGCAGTGGTGGATGGTTAAGTGCTTCCCTGATGTGCGTGCATCAACAAGAGTCACCAAGCTCGAAAGGGATGGGGGGATGAAAGTCTTTATCCTAGATGTTTAAACTGGTACTTTGAAGACAACTCTATCAAGCAGTTTGGCACGATATTGCAGGTATTTTTAAATAATATGTTACTTGTTTTGGTTTTAGTTGTTTCTAAAGTCAAGTCAGATATGTGTGATCAGTATTCAGATATGTCTGATGTTACGTACATTTTCAAGTACATGGTAAAAGGACATTAGTTCCTTCAGAAGCAGAGAGAACATCGTGGTATTTCAGTTGTTGTGACTTCGAAGTCGATCAACATATATCAAATCATAATAACTTTGATTATGCCTCATCCATGCATTTGCAAGAATATATAATCAAGTCAATAGAGAAGAGAGGAGAATAGGATTGACAAGGAAAATTTTTAGGTGTTCTTATATGTGTTTAGGTTTTTTAGATAATAAATTTGTCCTTATAGGAAATGGTGGGTTAGAACACCAATTTTGTGTAAGCGCATATTTGTTATGTTTAAGTTAAGGACACCAATTTTCAATAAGCTCTGCATGTTTGTTTGGTTATTTTTCTATGCCGTTGTGAATGACACCTAAACCACTTAATTTGTTTAGGGTGAAATTTATTAAGAAAATGGAATTCAATTGTGGTTTCCTTTATCTGATTTCAGATCACATGTCTGATGTCAAATTTTCATGTCTAATCACAAAACACCGTAACAAGGACTAACATAGACGCTTTAGTTTGCACCTCTTGTCTTTCAAATAACTTCAATGAATTTGTGCGTTCTTGTACCATTGAGAAGATACACAAAAGGGGCAGAGTATGAAGATCACATTTTTGAAGTCAGATATTTACTCTGATCTCAAGTTAGAATCCATTTTTCACATATTTAGGTGATCCACCTGACAAATGATCTCATAAATAACCATTTCCCAACTCAGGCCTCGTACTTATTATAAAAAAAGGAAAAAATTAGGGAGCCCAATTTTCGAAACTACACTAATGGTTCTTCAAATGTAATATTTCTAGTTGTTGCACACCTCAACCATACATTCATGCTTACATGGATAGTGTTCTCTTATTTTTTTTTTCCACATTCACATGAAATATGATGTAATTTATTACCCAACACATTCTCTCCCGCCAAAAGGGGTTAAGTATGAGAATTTTCCATTTCTAATCTCAGATAATATTTCTGATGTCCGATTTTCTTCTCTGAGCGCACCTCATCAGAATCCATTTTCCATAAATCTAGCTAAGCTACCTGACCCGTATTCTAAAGTGCTACCATTTCTCACATCAGACTACATTTTTAGTAGAAAAAATAAAAAGAAATTAAGCTGCCCGAGTTTTTACACTAAACATTAGGTCTATTAAATGTAGAAGTTCAAGTTCTAGTATACCAAAACTATGCATTTCACTTACGTGGAGAGTGTTCACTTATTTATTTATTTATTTATTTATTTTTTGTAATTTTACAACACATATGAAGTAATCTATTACTCACCACATTCTCTCCCAGTTTGAGCCTTTTCATTCAAGTTTTGGAATGTAAGAGTGCTTGTTCTATACTAGCACACTCACACCTTCCACTAACATAGAACCGAACGTCGAATGTATCTTTCTTTATTCATGACTAGGATCACTTAATCCTTATTACACGCCAGTATATGGTTTCAAAAATGTTAAAGTATGGGTGGACGTGAGTTCTGATCTATGATCAGATTTCTGATGCTAATATTATGTCTGAGATCACCTCAGAAACCTCTTTCCCTTACCTTAAATGCCCCAAACGACCCCTAAAGACACCATTAAATATCTTTCACGGCCACAAATCACTTCAGAAAAAAAAATTAGGGGTCTTAATTTTTTTCCTTCTATTCAAGTCTTGGAATGTAAGAGTCCTTGTTCTGTACTAGCACACTCACACCTTCCACTAACACAGAGCGGAATGTTGAATGTATTTTTCCGTATTCATGATTAGGATCACTTAATCCTTATTACACACTAGTATATGGTTTCAAAAACGCTAAAATGTGGGTGGATGTGAGTTCTGATCTATGATCAGATTTTTGATGTCCAATATTTGTATCTGAGATCACATCAGAAACCTTTTTTCCTTACCTTAAGGTGCCTCAAACGACCCCTAAAGACACCACTAACATCTTTCACTGCCATTAATCACTTCATTAGAAAAAAAAAACGTTAGGGGTCTCAATTTTTTCCTTCTATTCAAGTCTTGGAATGTAAGAGTCCTTGTTCTATACTAGCACACTTGCACCTTCCACTAACATGGAGCCGAATGTTGAATGTATCTTTCCATATTCACGACTAGGATCACTTAATCCTTATTACACGCTAGTAAATGGTTTCAAAAATGCTAAAATATGGGTGGATATGAGTTTTAATCTATGATCAGATTTCTGATATCCAATTTTGTGTCTGAGATCACCTCAAAAACCTCTTTCCCTTACCTTAAGTTGCTCCAAACGACCTTTAAAAACACCACTAAACATCTTTCATTGCCATTAATTACTTCATTAGAAAAAAGAAAAAAAGTTAGAGGGCTCAATTTTTTAGCCTTCTATTCAAGTCTTGGAATGTAAGAGTGCTTATTCTATACTAACACACTCACACCTTCTACTAACATGGAACCGAACATTGAATGTATCTTTCCATATTCACGATTAGGATCACTTAAGCTCTATTACATGCTAGTATATGGTTTCAAAACCGCTAAAATGTGGGTGGATGTGATTGTTGATCTAAGATCAGATTTCAAATGTTCGATATTTGTGTCTAAGATCACTTCAGTACCCTCTTTCCCTTGCCTTGGGATCCCCATATGACCCCTAAAGACACCACTGAACATCTTTCACTGTCATTAATCACTTTCTTAGAAAAAAGAAAAAAGTTAGGGGTCTCAATTTTTACCCTTTTATTCAAGTCTTGGAATGTAAGAGTTCTTATTCTATACTAGCACACTTATACATTCCCCTAACATGGAAACGAATGTTGAATGTATCTTTATATATTCACGACTAGGATCACTTAAGCTGTATTACACACCAGTATATGGTTTTAAAACCGTTAAAATGTGGATGTGATTATTGATCTAAGATCAAATTTCAAATGTTCGATATTTGTGTTTGAGATCACTTTTGAACCCTTTTTCCTTTGCCTCAACGTTCCCCATACCATAGACCCCTAAAGACACCACTGAACATCTTTCACTATCATTAATCATTTTATCAGAAAAAAAAATATGGACACAATATCTGTTGATTCATTTTATTTGTTGTACATCACAAATTTGATATCAACTCAGTTTCTGATGTCATATTTTCTCTGCTTGACTAGAGCTCAGAGTTCTGGTTCCAACCAAATTTCTACTTCCTAAACAATAAAGGATTTAAGCTAAGTTACAGTTTCTGAAAGTCATAAATTACATGTACACAAGTACAATGATTACACAACTATGACTTTGTTGCTTCCTTAAGTCGGGTTGTCGAATGTTTCACTCTGTTTGTGTTCTTTTGAAGTTTGGCCATTGAAAGGTACATGAGAGACCCATCACATGTTGCATCCACATCAATTGCTGCTTCCTTACAACTTTATATAGTATGCTCTGCACATCAACGAATATTTCCAACAGATATATTATCCCAAGGGAAAAAAATAACTCATAAATGAAAGTATAATAAAATAAATCTAATACAAAGAAAACAAACAACTCGTATTACAAAATCAAATTAATTAAACTCAAAAAGGAAATAATCCAACCAATTAAGATCAAATCAATTTAAAAAACAACTGATATCAGAATATATAATCAAATCAATTAAACCAAAAAAGGAAATAGTCTAACCAGTTAATACCAAATCAATCTAATTAAGAATATAAACAACTTATATCTCAATCAAGTTATTTAAACTTAAAATGTAAATAATCTTACCAATTAAAGATAAATCAATCTAAAAAGGACTCCATCCAACTGCAATAGCATTCAAAGACAAAAACTATGTAAACAAAATTTTAAGATATCTGAACTCACACCACAGAGATCTGTCATAAAAATGTTCCGAAATGCGATCAGAAACTAATAAGTACAGTTCAACAGGTTTTAACACAAATTAACTCAAATACAAGAAAATAAGGGTTGTAAAGCCTACTTACCTGCACTGAACTAACATCCACCCTAAACCAAAAGATCTAACCTCTGAGATTATTGAGTTTAGATCATAACTTACTGATTTCAGATCAGACCTAAATTGAAACTACCATAAACTTATCTAGTATCTAATTCATATAACAACCCTTCATAGAAACCTATCTAAATGTTACTGTAATCAAATACTACTGATGTCAGATTGCTAATAATAATGATTCAAAGGAATGAAAATGACAAACCAGCTCTACTTCTTGCAAACAAATTTTCTATAAAGCTTAAAAAATGAGCAAGATAATGCTCAGTGTGATGCAAAAAAACTAGTAACAAGTGCTTATCTGTAAGATTAGTTTCACCTTCAACTCTAGGCCCAGAACTTAGGTCCTGTTCATTAAACTACAAAATTATTAAAACCTCTTGCCCAGACAAACACAAAATGAAAAATAAGGAAAAAAAACAGAAGAAATTTGAAACCTTCGAAAGATATCCATCACTATCTGAATCATCTCTTCCATCGATATCAATATCGTCTTCGCTGAATATTGCATCAAGCAAAGTGTCTTCTACATCTAACCTTAGTTCCTTTCTGAAAAGATAAGGACAAATTCACAGCATCTCAAAGAACTTTCAATCAAAGCCAAAAAAGAAAAAAAAAACTTACATAATTCAAGTGGAATGACACACATATTAAATTAGAAACAATGTACAATAGTCTCATCTCAGTTCAAAACAACAACGGAACACAATAATAAGAAAACTAGAATCTAAATTATTAAATATTTTAACATAAATAAGTGATGGCTTAACTACAACGTATATGCATACCTTGTATTGGAGAAGTCCTTTGACTCTTTTTCATTTTCTGCAACATCCTGGTTAGGTCTTGTATCAAAATCAACATTAAGGTACAATAGATTTCTTCTTGAAGAAAGACTTGACATTTCAATTACGTTCCAACACAAAATGCAGATTCCTCTTCGCGAACTTCCTCATTTTTTCCCAAATTGCCCATTTCAAGCAACTAGATGAATTTCTGATACTGAGCTTTGCTTTTTAAGCCTCTAAAAACGTTTCCTAGGATTTTTGCGTCGAAAACGATGTCTGCCACCTAATTTATCAAATACCCGACCCAACATTTTCAGATCCTCAACTAGTATAGAAACTCAATCAGTGATAGGATGAACATGTGAAATTAGTTTCTAGGTCTTGAAGAAGAAAGTGAATCTACGAGGAAAAATTTGGATTTCTCTGCACACGAACCAAAGGAAGAAGAAGATGCTAGGAAGTGTATTCAATTGAATCCGCCACAAATCAGACCGGTATTAGATTTTCAAACCGGGTTTGTAATGGTAAGGTTAATTTTGGAATACAATAATTGGATTTTTATTTTTTATTTTTAAAAATATTTAAATTATTTTTTTAATTATTTTTAAATTAAAAGGGTGTAATTGGAAGCACAGCCTATAGTGTGAAATGTAAAGTTTAGAAAGCTCATTTATGAACTATTTTGAGATTGCCTATAAAAATAATTCTAACTTTCCAAGGCCTAGAAGTGAAAAGAGCCCCCTCCTTTTAGTTTATTAGATAAGTAAACACAGGATGAATTAAATATAATTAGTATATAGACCATAGGGGTTAATTCCAAAAATTACCCAATTTTTGAAACATTTTACTTCTAGCATATGATTTTGAAAACTTATACCAAGCCATCCCAGAAACCACCTAAAATCAAAACCACTAGTGGTTCTGGTTAGGTGTGGGTGGTTTTTGTATTTTTGAGTAGTTTTGCTAATTATTTAGTTTTAATAATTTTTGAATTTTTGGTTTAATAATTTAACTAAAATTTAAATATTTTATTAGATAATTTTTCAATTTAAATATAAAAATAAAACTCAAATTTTCATTAAAAACTATTTAAGTAAGATAATTTTTGATTGTATGTATAAAATTAAAAATTAAAGGTTGAAATTAAAAATAAAATTATTTAGCTAATTAAATAAAATAATTAAAATTTTTAAAAATTAATGATACTAGTTGTAGTTTAGTAAAAATAAAAGTTAGAAATTAAAACTATAAATTACTAAAATTAATGAATTAAAATTTTCTAAAACTATCAAAGAAATTATTTAATTAAATATTTAAAATTTACAAAAATTACCAAACCAAAAATTTAAAAATTATTTAAAATTTATTAAAATCAAATAATTAGTAAAACCACTCGAAACTACAAAAACTACTCAAAAACACAAAAATCACCCACACCTCACCAAAATCACTAGTGGTTTTTATTTTGGACTGTTTTGGAGTGGTTTGATATAAGTTTGCAAAATCAGACATTTAAAGTAAAATATTCTAAAAATTGGGTGGTTTTTTGGAATTAACCCTAAACCATGATTTTTATACTAAAATTAAAATAATAATAATAATAATAATAATAATAATAAATTTTTTATATAAAAATCTAGTGTTATCAATGGAGATACCAACACTAAAATTAATAATCTTTTAAACTTTAAATTATTTTACCCGAATTATTTTAAACTCGTGATTCATAAAGGATGAAAATGGATTTGACTACGAACAATTCTTTCTCTTTTTTTTTTTAGAAATGTAAAACAAGTAAAAAATATATATATAATATTTATTATATTAAATATATAATATCTATTTTATATTAAAAATACAAATTTATTATGAGCGAAGTCTAAATAAAATATATAAATATCAAAACTCTTCTTCAGGTTTGAGGGTCAAAGGAAAATTATAACATATCTAACATGGATGCTATTTAAAAATTAACATATTCAAATGTAACAATATACCAGTAATTTATTTTAGTGTGTGTTTTTTTTATAAAGAGCGTTTCAATTATCATTTAAGATAACGTTTGTGGAATTTATCAGACATAACTTTCAACCCAAACGTTAATAGTGTTTTACTTTATTAATATTTCTTTTATAATTAATTATATTATTATCTTTTAAATTATGTTTATATTTGTAATAAATTATTTAATTTTATATCTAAAAAATTAAAAATAAAATTAATAAAAAAAAAAAATCAACCACCAGCTAACTTAACAGTTATTTTAAAATCTGATCTAGTTATTTGTAACGCTGATGTAATAGCTAATTGAACATTTGATGTCAAATATATTTTAAGTCTTCATTAACTTTCACTATTCAAGATTATTAATTTATTTGAAAAGAAAATAAAATATTTAAAATTTATTATTATTATTATTATTATTATTATTATTTTCTTGAATAAAATTAAATTCTATTTAATATATGATTAGATGTTAAAATCTAATTTTTCTTTCTTTCTTTCTAGTGTCTTTCAAAGTTTGTGGATTGGGATTCACTTATAAATCTATTAGTGAAATACTTAGACATCAATGTCAGCGAAATACTTAAGGGAGAGTTGAATAATTGGGCCTTCAATTAAATTTCTTAAAGTTTTAGCCCAATATTATATTTCCTACAAAACTAAACAAATTTCATAAGTTTTTGCATCTATTAGACAAAAAGTCATTAATGCCCTTTTTTATTAAAAATTAAATTAAAATAATTTTCAAACCTTTTAAGTTGTGTGCAAAGTCAAATATGCCCGTATATTTAAAATTTTGAATTTAAAAGTTTTATTACAAAATTACCCCATCAAATTTGAAAATGGTCCCCACCAAATTAAACAATTTAAAAAATCCCAAATTGAACTAACCCTAATTGTATTGCATGACAATCAAAATCAACCAACCATAACTTCGTACCACCAAATTGATGTAAACCTAGTCATATTTACACAATTCCTTCTTCCAAAAGCTCAGCATTATTCTTCAATCGCTTGTAATAGGTATGTTTTCTAATCTATTAGGGTTTTAACTTGCTACAAAACTTGTTTCGTGTTGTATAAAGACATTTATAGTTAATCATATAGAGTTTTCTTTGATAGTTTAGGATCCCTCCTGGAAGTAATATTGTTGGTTTGTACAAATTTTTTTGACGGTACGAGGTTTTTTTTCGATTCTTTTTTTTTTCCAGTAGCTTCCCGGTCTCGATAACCAGAAAGCAGTTCAAATCGTTGTTTGTTTCCCAGTGTCCAAGACCGAGAAGCTAATATTTTGCTTCCTGCTACAGGATCAGGAAGTAGAATATTTTGTGAGTTGTTTCCCGGTTTTTTGGACCGGGAAGCTACTAAGAAATTAATATTTGCTTCCCGGCCCTTGACACCGGGAAGCAAACAATGTTTTTTACTACTTCCCGGTGTCAAGATTCAAGGGGAAGCAAACAATGTTTTTTATACTTTTTCAGTTGAAGGGAAGAAATATTATACTTTTATTTATCTTTATTATTTCAATTGTGTTGAATTAATTATGATTTTTTTCTTTCAGACATGGCATTGAAAAGGACCCTGGTAAAATACAAGGTAGAATGGATTGACGGTGACTATATTGGTGGTGAAATGTTTGTTTTGCTGCTTTATGCAAATATTTCGTTTTCCCAATTGGTAGAGAAACTTTATGTGAAGCTAAAGATAGTAGCTTCTTTAGATTTGATAGTAGCTTCTTTAGATTTGATCATACATGCACTGTCAACATATTTTACAAGACAATGCTATCGAATTGTAGATGATGGAGATTTTAATTTTACGAAAGAAGACCATGGTGAACACATGTATATGTTGATACTATTGCAAAAGAAAATGAATGTAATGTGCTTGTTTTTGGGAGCAGTAATCAGAAAAACGATAGCGAACAACATATGGATATTGTCATTGCCACAAGAGATAATCAATTCTACTTATGCACATGGTCGTA
Source organism: Cardiospermum halicacabum (assembly GCA_031304145.1). NCBI lineage: Eukaryota > Viridiplantae > Streptophyta > Magnoliopsida > Sapindales > Sapindaceae > Cardiospermum > Cardiospermum halicacabum. The sequence continues at coordinate 19,194,464 of CM062393.1, read as the reverse complement.
TAGCTAATGTATCGTCTGCCTAAGGTGATGCAACCGTAAAAAACATAACCATTATGCATGCCAACGACCGTGTAAGCATTAATATATCATATTTTCATCGCATAAGAAATATATATATATAATGTTCCGTAGTCCTATGTAGTAGTACATTGTCCACGACAAGCAACCATATCATGTACTAAAGTAACAGCTACTTTATTTAAGATACCATTTTCATTGAACGTTATCAACTACACCATTAGGACACATCAATATAACATTTGAAATATTTTTAGTTCCACAGCTCCCTGGTTTGAAGAATCGGGAAGCAGGCAAATTAGGACTTTGCTTCTTGGTCATTAATACTGGGAAGCTGGTTTTTGGTAATCATCCTGCGCTAAAAAACTATATAACATTACCGGTATATTGAAATATTTCTAGTGTATTTTGTGCGGTCATTTTCCTACACCATATTACTAATTTAACGCAATTCTACTTATGCACATGGACGTATAGCTAATGTATCGTCTGTCTAGGGGTGATGCAACCATATAAAACATAACGATTATGCATGTTAAAGACCGTGTAAGCATAATATATCATATTTTTCATCGCATAAGAAAAATAAAACATAATGTTCTGTAGTCCTACGTAGTAGTACAATGTCCACGACAAGCAACCATGTCATGCACTAAAGTAACACCTACTTTATTTAAGATACCATTTTCATTGAATGTTATCAACTACACCATTATGACTCATATATATATATATCATTTAAAAGATTTTAGTTTCAAAAACCAGTTTCCCGGTATTGATGGCCAGGAAGCAAAGTCCTAATTTGCCTGCTTCCCAGTTCTTCAAATCAGGACCACGCTTCCTGGTTTGAAGAACCGGGAAGCAGGCAAATTAGGACTTTGCTTCCTGGCCATCAATACCGGAAAGCTGGTTTTTGGTAACCATCATTCGCTAAAAAACTATATAACATTATCGGTATATTGAAATCTGTCTATTGTATTTTGTGGGGTCATTTTCCTACACCATATTACTAATTTAACTCAATTCTACTTATGCACATGACCGTATAGCTAATGTATCATCTGCCTAGGGGTGATGCAATCGTCTAAAACATAACGATTATGAATGTTAAAGACTGTGTAAGCATAGTATATCATATTTTCATCGCATAAGAAAAAAAACATAATGTTTTGTAGTCTTATATAGTAGTACATTGTCCACGACAAGCAACCATGTCATGCACTAAAGTAACACATACTTTATTTAAGATTCCATATTCATTGAATGTTATCAACTACACTATTAGGAGACATTAATCGATCATTTGAAAGATTTTTAGCTTCAAAAACCAGCTTCCTGGTATTGATGGCCAGGAAGCAAAGTGCTAATTTGCCTGCTTCTGGTTCTTCAAATCAGGAAGTTGTGGCACCATGCTTCCTAGTGTGAAGAACGGGGAAGCAAGAAAAATAGGACTTTTCTTCCTAGTCCTCAGTACCGGGAAGCTAGTTTTTGATAACCATTTTGCGTTAAAAAATTATATAACATTACCCGTCTATTGGAATATGTCCATTGTATTTTTTAGGGTCATTTTCCTACACCATATTACTAATTGAAAAATCTTTAGTTCAAAAAACTAGCTTCTCAGTATTAAGGGTCAATAAGCTAAGTCTTAATTTGTCTGCTTCCCTGTTCTTCACACCAGGAAGCTTGACATTACACTTCCTGGTGTGAAGCACCGGGAAGCTGGAAAAATAGGACTTTGCTTCCTAGTCCTCCATATCGGGAAGCTAGTTTTAGATACAATGATGCTTCCCGATCATGCTGACCGGGAAGTGTATGCTTATTTCTTCAGCTTCCTGCTGTCTTATACTAGGAAGCTTGTGTGATTGCTTCCCGGTACTATAGACTAGGAAGCATAATAAATTGGCTTACACTTTCGGGTCTCGAAGACCAGGAAGCATGCACAAACTAATTCTTGTTTAATTCATAAAGGTGCATGCTAAAAGCAGAATTAATAAATGTCAAAAGGACCTGCATCCCAACTTATTTCTTACACACATAAACTATAGATTCAAAAAATATAAATAAATAAATGTTCCAACTTCTAGATAAACTAATAAATGTCCAAGCAACCTACATCCTATCTAGTTTCTCTATGTCAAAAATATTAAACATAAACAAATGTTTCAACTTCTACATATTTATCTGTCACTTAATTGCAAGTTGAAATCTGGCTCGCACTCCACATAGTGCTTGTACATTGCATATGCAATTTCCCTTCTAATCCTTATAACCTCTTTTATTGTTTTTCCGAATGACCATGCAGGTTGTTTTATCCAAATGTCTCGAATGTACATGCACACATAAGCACCACAAGATGTTCTGCAGTAACAATTTCAAAAATATGGCTACTTATCCAAATTTATACCAACTAAAGTAAGCCAAGATAAGTAGGAGGGATTCTACTTACCCATCTGCCTTAATTGTTACACCTAGGGCTTCACTAGCAACCAACACCTTCCAATCACCTTCTGAAATATGTATAGTTACTTCATATGCCAGTTTCTATAATATCCTATCTAAGAAAGTGACGAATGGCCATACGTGTCACAATATAATAGTAGCCTTAGGCGCAAGAGAGTCAAAAACCAGAATCTCTTTAGCTTGACAGTTGCCAAACAAAGAATCCAATGGTTTCCATGCACATGACTTGGGAATATTAGCTGTATATGATTCCATATCCTCATTAGTTCAATAATAAATAACAATAAGGAAATTTGGAAACCTACACCCTATATCAACTTACATGATTGACCTCACTCCATGCAACATTCATCTCATTATTATCTACCCCTCTAGCAATGTTCATGAAGAAAGGTCTAATGCCTTCTTCCTCGCTATTCGTCTGCTCGCCCATTATATAAGTCTAAAGAAAAAACAAGAGTTGCACAATCAAAACCATAGAATGGTGGACATGTAACATATGGATATAAAACAACAAACGAATTACAAAGAGACTGCCACTCAGAACTGTTACATCTTCCCTCTTGCCGGATACGTGTTCATATAAGAATCCGATCCACCTATTGATTTCGGTTGTACTAAAGTAAACATCCGAGTTTAGTACCCTTCTAATAGACTTAAGCGAGAGGTATCCTCCATCCAAAACCATCACTCTCCTGCAAATAATTCACATTATCAGTAAAAAGTGAACTCAAAATAAATAGTTTGCTTCCCGGTAAACAGAACCGGAAAATAGTTAAAAATTATTTCAGCTTCCTAGTAAATAATGAAACCAGGAAGCATAAATAAATACTCGGCTTCCCGGTCAGCTACACCTGAAAGTAGTTGAAAAATTAGTTAGCTTCCCGGTGTATGAAACCATGAAGCCCCTTCATAACAACATCTACATCAAACTATACCAGGAAGTACGATACGAATACATGTTTCCAGATCTCACAGACCGGGAAGCACCATTTTAATAAACAAAATCATAGAAACACAATAACATATCTATTCACAATAAAAAAAAAACTTCATCAACAAAACCAAAAAAAATAAATAATAATTTCACCATTACAATCAGAACAACACATGCACACATGGAAGCTTTTACACAGTTGGAAATATTAAAACCCAATTACTCCAGACACTATTTCATTACAAAATCATTATAATAAAGTCAAAATCAAATCAATTTCATCAGCAAACCCAATTATAGCTATTTCTAACCCTAAAATGAATTCCATTAAAAAAACCAACTAAATAGCAACAGATGCACCTTCATGTTTGGCTTCTTCGTCGTCGCCGGCCTTTTCGGGGTCGTAACCACTGACTTTTTCGTCATCGTCGACTTTATGGCCACCTTCTTCGTCACGGCAGCACCAGTTGGCTTTGATGGATTCTTAGGTAATGATTTTTCCCCTTTTTTGATTAACTTGAACTTTGAAATGATCGTGATGGAGCGACGAGAGGTCAATGGAGCAAAGGAGGAAGATGCCGATGAACGTAGATGAAGAATGGATTGATTTGTAAATAAGAATAGATGAAGAAGACATGTGAGGAAGTCTAAATATGAAATGATTGTGAAGAATGATGATTACTCTATTTTTACGACTGTCAAACGAGTCTACCCGCGGCCTGCCCATCCATGCCCGTACAGTCACGGGCTAATACGGTTGCGTATCTAAAAAAGCCCGCCTTTAAACGGTTAAAAATTTTAGGCCCGTACCCGCCCGTGGACCGTGCGGGCGGGCACGGGTAAAAACCGGCATGATTTGGACGACCTTTTTTCTTAAATAAATTTATAGGACGACCTAATGTATAGTATTATAATAGGAATAGTAGCATTTATTACATTTGACCAACCTATTAATTACTATTACCTTTTAATTTATATATAGTCAAATGTCTTATTATAGTAGGAAATGTAGCATTTATTACATTTGACCAACCTATTAATTGCTAATGGACCGAATAACATATTAATTTTGTGATTGATTTTAAATATGGGTTTACCCGTGAGTCACCCGCATCGCGCCCGCGCAGTAACGGGTCCAAACGGGTATGGGCTGAAAAAAAGCCCGTTGTTTACGGTCACATAATATAGGCCCGTACCCGTAACGGACGGGCGGGTACAGGTAAGCCCGCGGACGCGGTCTCAAAATTGATAGTGCTATCTATTTTGTTCTAACAATAACCATAGTAGTTTTAGGGGTATTTTAGGGTTTCTAAGAAATATATATTTTAATTTTTGTTTTCATTTAATTTTTATTTAATTATTTTATTTTTTTAATAGTTTAGATATTATTGTCATTTTGGTTTATTTGGTGTAAATTATTTTACCAATTGTTTGGTTTTGTAGTAAATTAAATGTTGGGCTAAAAGTAGTTTTTTAAATTTCACGTAGCTCAAAAGTGAGAATTTTCTCAATACTTAAACATCAATATAAAAATTTGTTTTCAAAATGGGTATGTCTTGCTCATACCATTTTTAGAAATATATATATATATATATATATATATATATATATATAAAAGTGCTAGATTATCTATAAATTATGTAACACTTTGAATTAGCATGGCATGTTCACTATTGTTACAATAATAAAAGTATCTTTATGGAATGAGTATCACTTTAACTGTTTTATGGGCCACTTTAACTAATTTTGTTTATTTATTTTAACGTTTTTCTTGTGTTCCATTGAAATTCATAAATGGTAGATTTTTTAAATTCATAAAATTATCAAATATAATATGGATTATCACAATATAAATTGATTTGAGATAAGAAATTAAGGTTTATTTTCAAAATTCAATGATAATTTGGATTATAATTTTTAAAAGGGATAATGTAATTTTGGGTACCTAAAGTTGTGCAAAATTTTCACTTAGGTACTCCAACTTTTCGAGATTTCATATAGGTACTTCAACTTGCAAATTATAGGTCATTTAGATCCTCGAGATGACGTGGCGCTAAAAGATTGGAGTACCTATATGAAACCTCACAAAGATGGAGTACTTATATAAGGATCTAATTTGCAAATTGGAGTACCTATATGAAACATCGTAAAGTTGGAGTATCTATATATAAATCTAATTTGCAAGTTGGAGTACCTATATGAAACCTCGAAAAGTTGGAGTACCTAAATGAAAATTTTACACAACTTTAGGTACCCAAGGTTATATTATCAACTTTTCATTTTAATTTAATTTTAAAAAATAAATATAAATATAAAATAAAAATAAATATAAATTTATATAAATATTACTTTCTCAATACTTTTTTTTAATCTTTATAAATTATTTTTGGTAATTTAATTTATTTAAATGAGCATTCATTTATTTATATATATATCATATTTACCATATTAGTAATTAGAAATATGCCATTAAAAGTTTTTTTTTAAAAAAAAATTAAGGCATAAGGGCCTGAGAAGCCCCCGAACTTGGCCTCAACTTTCATTGTAGCCCTTCAACTTTGCGATGGGTCAAATAAGCCCCTCAGCTATTATTTTAAGGGTCAAACAAGCCCCTGAAACCACTTTCCCAGTCGGGTCCAAGCGCGTGTTTTACAATCTCGATCCAATAGGCTCTGAGTTAGATAATTGACACCCGTTGGATTGCCACGTCAGAGCTTTGACAAACGGTGTTAGGTTACCGTCAAATACACTTTCTAAAGTTCAATTACACCATTCAACTTATTCGACAGAGATTCATCGAAACCTTCTCGCAGCTTCACTATCAAATAATCGCTGGATTTCAATTGGGATTTGACAGATAATTGATAGCATTGGCTTCACAATCTCTTACAACAGATCTAACGTGGTAGTGGCTGTAATCTGGGCAGTTTGTCGATTTATTTAGGGTTAGGTCGCCAGTTCGTCGTTTAATTGTTTCTTGAATTTGTCATCGGAGGTATGTTAGGTTCATGTTTATGTAATTTTGGTTGTGTTACGTTGAAAAACTGTGAGCTTTTGCAATCTATTAGATACTTCTTTGATGGGTAAGTTAACAATAGATACGTTGTTGCAAGTAAGAAGATGGACAGTGTCTTTATTAAGCTTCGACTTCACCATGGGGGGACATTCACCAGATCAGGGATTTATGTAGGGGGTGAGGTAACCGATTTCAACGTTGACAAGGATTTGATATCCATTTTTGAGTTATATTGTTTTGCCCATGACTTAGGTTACCGTGAGGTTGAAACATACCACATTTTAGATAGGAATGGTTTAGGGTTTATAGCCATGGATAGAGATGAGGAGATAATGAATTATATTGCTCCAATGAAAACAGGGGACACGTTAGAGGTGTATATTGAGCATATGGTTAGTCAACTAGTGGTAGTTAGTCAAAATGTGGTCCCACCTAGTTCTAGTGAAAATGTGTTGGGTTCAGAGGGTGAGAATGTAAATTCTCATAAGGAGGTAGAGGGTGAAGACCTAGGGAATATATTCTCTGCAGCAGGTGATTTGAATAACTCAAAAGATGCTGTTAATAGTTCTGTGGAGGCAGATGTAGATGGCCAAAATCACCTGCAAAGAGAGGTAGAACCTGGTAAAGGCAATACAGGTGACTTGGAGATTAAGGAAGATTTTGATAGTAGTAGTTCCAGTGATACAGATCTGGAAATTGGAGGACCTGATGAGGAAGGGAGTGATGTGGAAGAAGAAGTTAGACAATTAAAGGGAAAAAAAGGCTAGAAAAGAAGGCCAGGAGAAATAGAAAGGTACCAAATATACCAGCAGAAGTTTCATTAGGTGAAGCAGGAGTGGATAGGGGATTTGAGGGCGTAGGATCTAGTAGATATGACAGGGTTAAGGACAGATTGTGTGGAGATGAACCGTTTTATAATTCTGAATCACCTGGAAGTGAAGACAGCAAAGATTCTATTGATTCAGCAACAGAGGATGGCACTGACATACCCAGAAGGAAGACTAGTCAAAAAGTGAGGTATGATCCAAATGCATCTGTCTCTTTCTTTGAACTTGGTATGCTTTTTCAAAATGCTAAGGAGTTTAGAGAAGCCATACAGAATTATGCGAATGAGAAACAGGTGCAGTTAGTGAAAACTAAGAATGAACCTAAGAGAGTTAGAGTTAAGTATAGGGCAGAGGGATGTAAGTGGGAAATTTTTGCTAGTTTGGATAATGATAGTGGTGATTTAGTTGTTAAGACATATCATCCTGAACATAAGTGTAATAGGAAGAACAAGAATAAAACTTGTAATGTAGACTTTTTGTTTAGAAAATACAAGGACAGAATTGTGCAGCAACCTGAAATTGTCATTTGGAGATTCCAAGAGTTAATTAGGGAGGATTTGGGTTTGTATGTTAGTAGGTCTACAGCACGTAGAGCAAAAAGAAGAGTTATGAAACAATTTATGGGGGATTGGAATATGGAGTTTAGTAGATTAAGCGACTACGCAAGGATGATATTAGATACTAATCGAGACAGCTCTTGTTGGATTAGGGTTGATAGAGAAACAGTCCTTGGAAAAGCTTTATTTGGGTATTTTTATATGTGTTTAGGTAGTATTAAGAAAGGTTGGATGGAGGGCTGTAGGAAGATTTTCGGTTTAGATGGTTGTTTCTTAAAGGGGGCAATTGCTTGCAGCTGTCGGCAAGAATGGAAACCAACAAATGTACCCAATTGCTTGGGCATTTGTAGGTTCAGAAACTAAGCATTCTTGGAGCTGGTTCTTGGATCATTTAATTGAGGACTTGCAGCTAGGACAGGGCGAAGGTCTAACTGTCATTTCAGACATGCAGAAGGTATTTTCATCCAAATTCTTTAAATAATGCAGAAGTGTTTTAATGTTTTATACCTCTATTATTTGTTTAGTCTGTTCAATACTAAATCACTATTATTTGTTTAGTCTGTCATTTCAGTCATATTAGTTGATAGTGATTGTACAAAAATTCTTTTTGTTGAATTCTTTTTGTTTGTTTTGTGTTTTGATTGGAAAATAGATGGTTTTTTCTTTTGTTTGTTTATGGATGGTTTTGTTTGGTTGACTTGATGATGTGTTTTGATGATTTGTGTTGGAATTTGATTGAGTTGGAAAAATTCTTTGTGGTTTTGTAATTGATTTACTCTTTTGAAGAGTAGTTGAAATTTCATTTGGTTTGATGATGTTGATAACTATCTGTTTAAAATTCTAGTTTATAATGAATTGATCCGATATGGTCTATGGTATTGGTGTGACAGCATAGTAGAATGGCATGCAAGATCTATCTGTCTTATGGTTGACCTTGATTTGTGAATATGTTGATGGAGAGGGTGCTTTATTCGGTGAGATGAGCATCTCTTAGAGGTTCAAGCATGTGCTGACATTTGAATTGTTGGAAATTACAAAAATGAGTTAACATTTTGTGTTTGCAGGGACTGATACCCTCAGTTGCAGAGTTACTGCCACAGGATGAACACAGAATGTGTGCCAAACATATTTAGGCGAATTGGCACAAGAAGTGGAGGGGTGAAGAAAGGAAGAGACAATTCTGGAAATGCGCGAAATCTTCATTTGAAGCACAGTTGAAAGATGAACTACAAAATTTGTCAAAGCTAGGGGATGGAATAGTTCAGGACCTACTGGACTATAAAAAAGAGACATGGTCCAAGGCATTCTTTCGGTTTGATTCTAAGTGTGATTCGATCGACAACAACATGAGTGAGTCTTTTAACTCTTGGCTCATTGGCCCTAGACACAAAGCCATCATCACCATGTTTGAAGAAATTAGACACAAGTTAATGGCAAGACAAGCAGAGATGAGAGCATTTGTGAGCAGATGGACATGTGATATCTCTCCAATGGCAATGAAGGTGTTAGAGGATAACATGATGATTTCTCAGAAGTGTAGGGTGATTTGGAATGCTGAAGTTGATTTTGAAATATGAGAGGGTGAGTATAAATATGTGGTTGATTTGAATAGAAAGTATTGCTCATACAGGTTGTGGATGCTAAAGGGCATTCCATGTGCACATGCTGTGTGTGCAATGTTTGACAGAAGTTTGAACCCAGAAGACTTTGTCGAACACTGGTACAGAAATGAGACCTTTTTGAAGGCTTATAACCATTTTATTCAACCTGTACCGAACATGAAGATGTGGGTATATAATACTTCATACCACATAGATCCACTAGAAATGAGAAGGATGCCTGGGAGACCTCGCCGAAATCGAAGAAAGGACAAAGATGAACCAAATAAAAATAATTCTGGTAAGCTGCAGAAAAATGGGGTTAAAATGCATTGTAGAAAATGTGGCGGAGAAGGTCACAATGCAAGAGGCTGTCCATCCACGGTAATTTCATTACCTGACATTCATTTCATAATTTTATTTGGTCTTGGTATTCATATGTTTCATCTTATCTTCTGCAGGGTACTTCTTCAACAACTATCCATGCAATGGACACAAACCAAGATAATTCCAACACACAAGGAAGCTCATCAACCACAAATTTGCCCAACTTTGTATGTAATGACACGAGCAGATTATATAAGGAAGGGAATGCTACAGGTTCTACGACTCAACAACAAAAGAGATCAGCCACATCTGCATCTTCAACAGACAAAGCAAAGAGGGTCAAGTCTGCCAAAATACAGCCTCAAAATACCAACAAAGATGCAGGAGATTTACAGAAAACACAGTCTGAACCTCTTACAGGATCTACAGCTCAAATAGAAAAAGGTGGCTCATCTAGGCCTTTGATCCCAAAACCTCCTAGAGCACTACAATCCAGAGCTAACTCCAGTGTCATTCCTCCTTCATCATCTAATACAGTAAGCTCTATGGACTTCCAACAACAACAACAGCAAAATCAAACTTCCAATAGAGGAAGAGGTAGAGGAAGGCATATGAATTCAAGAGGTGGAAGAGGTAGAAGTGGAAGAGAGAGACCTGGATATGGCTTCTATGTCAACACAAACACAAATCAACAAATTTGGAATGTAAGTCCTACAAATATAGATGATTACTATATATATATACTTACTAACATGACTATCCATTTTACAGCCTGATAGTGCAGCTCAGATTATAGTTAATGAATGAAGTGTAATGAAGGATGCTACTGCAACCAATGTGGATCTTGGATTCAAACCAACTGAACTAAAGTGGAAAGGGAAGAAAGCTGTATCAACAACTCAACTTCAGTTTCGTAGCAGGACCAAACTTCAGGTTAAGGAGAAAGATCAAACAGGGTCTGGTAGTAGTACAGGAAAATAGGGAATATGTTTCGGATGTTTATTTAGACTGCTAACATGACTATCGTACTATAGTATTAATATTTTGAGGTGTATTTTCCAGGCTGCATAGTTCAGCTTTAAACTATTATCATTTTGGGATCTTTTGTACACTGCTGGCTACAGCTTTAAACTATTAATCATGTTTATTTATATCATTTCGGAAGTTATGAATCAGTTTGGGAGTTATTATAACAGTTTGGAAGTTATATGGTTTTAGGGGTTATTATGAAATCAGCTTAGTACAATAGTAGCATTATGCATTCATATCATACACTACAGCCATTTCATAGCCTTATTGTGGGGGTGTTGATGGTCACATTGCTGGATGGTGAGTTTATGGTTGTTCATTGAACAAAATGGTTTTCATTGTGCATTGTTTGTAGTGCTATTATACATTCGATATCATATGTTAAACCAATTCATAGCCTAATTTAGGAGTGTTGGTGATCATTATTGCTAGATGGTGAGTTTATGGTTGTTCATTGAGCAAAATGATTTTCATTGAAACAATACACAAATTTGATAAACTTTAAACAACAAATACCATAAAATTGAAACAACTAATATCATTGTGAAATTTTTGTTCATTAAGAAAACCAAATACAGTACAAATAATGCTATGTAATAGCATTACCACCAATTGAACACCTAATCCTAATCAAAACAAACTGTTAACCACATACCATAATCAAAATAACCACCAGACAGCTAGAATAATGACAGTCAAAACAAGAAGCTTAATTCTTCTTCCACAAACTTTGCTTGAATCCATTTCCCAGCCTTTAGCATTTCATTCTCAACCTCCAACCTCTCATTCTCAGCCTCCAACCTTTTCACATTCTTTAATAGACCCATAATCGTCTTCTTAGCTTGATCTGGAAATTCACGATCGACCCACTTGAAGAAATTGCAGCCACCGTTAATCTACATTACAGTAATGATTAGATTATCCCCTGTAATCCTCTACAAGATTATAACAAGTAATGGTTAGGAAATCCTTATTGTATGCATGCTGTGAACCTTCTACCAAGATTTGAAGATGTTCATGAAACTCACAGAACAGCTGGTTTGAAACAATAACACAAGTCAACAGAACTCTCTTCATCTTCCAAATATCCATTCAAGAAACCAACCCCCTCCTTCAACCGACTATTGTTAGCACTCATCTCACGCTTTTCTCTCAAATAGATTAAGTAAATTTCATTGAAGATAATGTGAAAACCTAATCCCCAAATTTTTTTTTAATAATAATCGAAACAAACAAAGAGATAAATAAATGATAGAAGGTCTAGCTAATCTGCAAATAGTTGAACCTGTCTCAAGTAAGGTAAAAGAGAAAATTGTTAAATATCGCCGCTAAATTGTACTAAACGAAAAATTTTATGAATTTTTTTTAATATTTTCTAAAAAAATGTGTCGTAGGAATATTTCGGTCTTTTTGCATTTTTCCATTCAAAATATAATTGAAAAGGTTTTTTTTCATCGTTGAGGTAAAATCATTTAAAATATATATATATTGATTTTAAGTTTTATTTTTTATTTTTCAATTTTAGATTTTGTCAAGACCTTTTTTAGCACTTATTATTATATCTGATGATTGATTAAGCATGAAATTGACATTATTCATGCACTAATTTGTTTATTATTTGTGGACCTTATTAAAGAATTGCTATTAATTTATCTGTTTTTGTAATTTTGGACCGATTGGAGGCAATTATACAAATATGAAGGTTTATGAGGATTAATGACAACAATTGCTAAAGCAGAGTCAAAGTCAACAAGATTTCATCTGAAGACTTATTTAGAAATAAACTAATAGGATTTTTTGGGATTTTTATGTTTTGAATTTAGAGTTTTTAAATTAGGATTCTGAGGAGATTTTAAATGATGGTCAGTTTTGTAACAGAGTATATATTTACTCTGAATGATCAGAATTGAGGAGTTTTTGTTTTTCAATAAAAACACTATGTTTCTTCATTCTTTGTACGATCAATTTAATTGAGACGATGATGTTCGTTGCGCCCATGTGGTGCTAAACTAGTCTCGTCCAGTTAAGTCAATTATACTTGTGTTTTAATTTATATGCGTGTTTAATATTTGTGTATTCTCTATGTGCATGGTTAAATGGACATGTTATTCTAATTAGTTAATTAAGTGCACAATTGATTGATTAATTAGGATTAACATATTGCATGTCAAATAGCTCGTAGTTAATTTGACCTAGGTAATGTTGAGAGTGCATAATCATAATTCAAGAACTGTAGTACTGATTCAATTGGTTATGATCACGGGTCTTTTCTAATTCTTAATGCGATCTACTTTAGATTAGTGATTGATTCGAAGGGTCGTACCCGGTCAGTCTAATAGATAAGGAAAAGATTGGTTATTAGGCACGTTGTCAATAGCTATAATTTTGACTATTAAACTGCGCATATATATATACTTAGTTTCGATGATCAACACTACGTTGAGTTGACTTAGCTGGATGTTTAAATATCATTAATTATTTTATTCTGTTAATTTCATTTTTAGTTTAATTATTCTTATATTCTACACCCCCAGTTTTATTTGATTTGGTCTTAACATTTACAATTATTGATTTCCGTTCTCTGTGAGATCAACCCTGTTTACTATAAGTTTATTTGTATTACAGGTTAAATTTATATTGACGGACCCGTCAATGATATTTTTTTAGTTAGAGCATCTTCAATATAGTAGATGAATTGTGTTTTTAGATTGCCACTGTGAGTGAAAAAGTTAAATTTTACTCTCCAATGAAGTAATTGTAATTGGTTATCTACGTGATGTGGCAAGAAAAAAAATCAACGATGTGAAGTTGAATATGGAATTTCAAATATTATATCTCACATCCAAATCAGCAGAAACAATTATATTTCCTACTCTTTACATGTTTTTTTTAATTTACTTTTAAAAAAAAGATTACACAATCCACAAATATTTTTTTTTTCAATTTTAAAATCATATCATATCATTCATAATAAAAATTTATATTCAATTTTATCAGTAACCATTCATTTTTACATTGGAGATACTTTTAATAGGGGTGCAAACGAACACGAGCACTCGTGAACGGTTTGCGAACAGTTCGGTCGAAACTCGGTCAAAACTCGTTCAACACTTAAATAAAAGATCGTGAATAAAATTTTATAGATCGTTTAATAAACGAGTCGAGCCCGAACAGACCCTTGTTCGACTCGTTTATGTTCATGAACGGCTCGTTCATAACTCATTTATGTTTGATTAAAACTCGATTGTGTTCGCGAACAAGCTCATTTATAACTTGTATAATACATATTTTTTTTAATAAAAATCAATAGATAAATTTTTTAATGTATATAAAAAAACTCAAATTAAAAAAAGACCCAAACTAAAATAGATACTAGATTTTTTTAATTTAGATTTAATTTAAACTCAATTTATTTTTGATTTAATTTCACTAAATGAGCTAAAAAAAACAAGCAGTTAAATGAGCCTAATCGAGATACTAAACGAGTTGAGCTCGATTAACTTAAACGAGCTACTAAACGAGCTGAGCTCGATTAACTTAAATGAGCTACACGAGCTTAAACGAGTCGAGCTCGAACATGGAAAAAGATTATCGAGTCGAGTTTGAACAAATATTTATAAAGCTCGTCGAGCTCGAATCGAGCTCGAGCTCAAGCTCGATATTTGATAAACGAGCCGAACACGAACACCTCATATACTCGACTCGGCTCGTTTGCAGCCCTAACTTTAATAGGTTAGTAAGATCATCTTTGAATATTGCATGAACAACTGTGATTATAACATTAGAAATCAATTACTTAATATAATGTATTAGTTTTGACTTATTAACACAAAAGTTGCACCAATAAATAAATAAATATATATATATATATATATATATTCATTGTAACGTGTAGCAAAATGATTGCTATATGTTTCAGTGCAACGATAAAAAGATTAATTGCCACAAAAATAATAAGTAATCGTATGTACTTAATTTTTGGTGTATAGGCAATAAAAAATACCCACAATGGACATAACTGTAATTAATTTTAATTCATTAACATTTTAGCTTACAGTTTTATAGCAGATAAAGACTAAGTCATCTCTAAAGTGACATATCAAAACCACATTATCTTTCCAAAATTAGTACCAAATAATTTGTGTAAAATATATTTTTTATATAGTATTTTCTGTGAATTTTAAAAATTTTCCTCTATCTACTTCATATTTTTTAATTGAATGAAATAATCATATCATATGAAGAAACATAATCTCTTTCTACAATTAAAAAATATATAAAAAAATTTAAAAAAAACATAATTGTTGTGTGTGCATAAGATACTAGCAGATGCTTCTAATGCTAGGATACTTGTGAAAATAGAAGGCAGTTAGTTAGTATTGTATAGCAAAAAAATAAATAAAAATAATTAGACATTGATTATGTGACTCGGTATCGTTAGTTAGAATTAGTGGATCGGCATTAATTCCCCTTAAGTTTTTGTATGTATGGAGTCACTGATGGTAGGTGGATTGTCCCCTACATGGGCCGAATACAATCCGACCAAAGTCACATATTTTTAGTTTTTTATTCTCCTTTGCTAGTTGGAATAGGTTACACGACGCTTAGTCTCCTTAAGTGGCTTATGTATGGAGAAGTTAGTGATTGGAAAGGGTTTAGTACCTTTTTGGGGCCGTTTAAACCTAAAAATAACTGAAAGTGTTGATTTGAAATGTCTCGCTGGTTGTTTAAGGTCAATCAATAAAATAAAAAATAATAATTAAAAAAAAAAGACCTGACCAATGGCTATTAGTGTTTTTTTTATTGGTTGCTTAAATTGTGAAGAAAATGATTGTTTTTCTTATTTTGCTTGTGGTACTAGTATAGTGGATTCTTTTGCGAATTATCGTTTGTTCTCTTTGCATCTGTTCTAATTTAAAGATGGAATTAAAATATGTATGCTTAATCTGATGACAACTTCCTTTTCTCTTAATAATTCATTATTTTGGGTGATGTAAACTTTTATTGTGGGCACCATTAAACACGGTTAATTCCTTTTTGGCAGCAATTTTGTGAGCCCATTTAGCGTTTGAGTCTTCTTTTAAAAGTTAGTCATGGGCATACTTGAGGGCAAGTATAAGATAGTGTGAGGGAGTTTGATTGAGCATGAAATGCACAATATTTCTACGTTATTTTATTTGTAATTTTGGGACTTTATTGAATATCTGCTATCTAATTACTCTATTTTTATATTTATTGACAATTTGGAGGTAATTGTGAGATAATCAAGAGTTTTGTGGACTTGAAGTAGAAATTGCCAAGATTAGTCAAAGAAGACCAAGTCAATGGAATTTTATCAGACTCATTTTTTTCTCAAATTTGAATTGAAAATCTAAAAGATTAAGATTGTTATTTTAAAGATTTTAGGGATCCGGTTTTAGCTTCTTCAAACTTTTCTCGAGAGTATTTATTGGCGCAGAGAACAATTGTAATGGGTTCCTCATCTTAGCTTTTTAGATTGAATAAATTTTTTGCAATTTTTATTCTGTTCGATACGATCCATGGGGTACTAAAATAGTCTCATCCAGTAGAGTCACTTAGATTATACATGTTGTGAGAATTGTGTTTTAATTGATATGTTTGTTTAATATTTGTGTGAACTTTGTGGGCACAATCAAGTGAACAAGTAAGTCTAATTTATTGATTAAGTGCGCAATTGATTAATTGATTAGGTTAATGCACTGCACTACTGGGGTGTCAAACTCAATACCACATCGATAATACAAGAGGATAATGACTTGTATATAAAGAATCCAAAGTACTCCATTGTATGAGGCCTTTTGGGTGGTGGTACCCAAGAACAAATCCGTACGGGCTCAACCTGGCCCAAAGTGGACAATATCATACTAATGTGGGAGTTAGGGGAGTGGCTCCAGAGGGTCCAATAAGTGGTATCAGAGCCTGGTTCAGAGATGGAGCTCGTGATCAGATCCGTGGTGTACCTTTTATTGAAAGTCTTCCTAAAAATATAGTGGTCAGGTAGCGGGTCTTGTTGGATAGTAATGGCAGTATAATATGGTTTAACGGATCAATAGATTATCTCAAGGGGAGGCCGGTGAATTATCTCGAGGGGAGGCTGACGTGTGATCCTTGATTTCGAAGATCAGTGGACTAACTCGAGATGAGACAATGTGGCCCTTAGTTTGAAGGGGAGGATTGTAGGGGTGTCAAACCCAATACCATACCGATAATACAAGAGAATAATGAATTGTATATAAAGAATCTAGAGAACTCCATTAGTATGAGGCTTTTTGGGTGGTGGTACCCAAGAACAAATCCGTGTGGGATCAACCCTGGTCTAAAGCGGACAATATCCTACTAATGTGGGAGTTAGGGACCAGCTCCGGAGGGTCCAACATGCACGTCAAATAGTTCATAATTAATTTGACCTAGGTAGTGTTGAGATTGTATAATCATAATTTAAGAACGGTCGTACTGATTCAATTGGTTATGCTCACGGGTCTTTTCTCGTTCTTTATGCGGTCTACTTTAGATTAGTGATTGATTCAAAGGGTCATACCCAGTCAGTCTAATAGTTAAGGAAAAGATTGGTTATTAAGCACGTTGTCAATAGTTATAACTGTGACTATTAAACTATATATATATATATACACACACACACACATTTGCTTTCGATGATTAACACCGTGTTGAATATGTTGACTTAGCTAGATGTTCGCATATCATTGATTATTTGTTTCATTAATTTGATTTGTAGTTAATTATTATACATCCTAAACCCCTAATTTTAATCTTGTTCTAGTCTTTAAAATTACAATTGTTGATTTCCGTTCCGTGTGGGATCGATCCTATTTACTGCAAGTTTATTTGTATTTAGAGGTTAAATTTAATATTGACGGATTCGACACTCGTCGATTAAATTTAATTTCTATGAATTCTAGGGATTCAAATGTTGATTTGGAAATTAGGGTTTAAAGCCTAATTTTGGAATTTGGGTTAATATATAATTTTAATAAATTTTGGGCTAGAATGTAAATACTAGATAAAAATAGGCTGAACTGAAAATTAAAATGTTATAAATAGAAAACTAGGTTAACATTTTTTCCCTTCAGTTGAGGTCTCCTCTTCTCTCTATTTTCCGCCCTCAATTCGGTTAGTATTTACTTTACTTAGGTGCTCAATGAATGGGCATAGCTGACATTTTTGGTCTAGGTAAATATAATTGTAGTTATGTACACATATTGTATTGTGTAGTGCAGTAGTAGTTAGATTTATAAATATAAAGTTGGGGTTTGTGAATTGTGTTTTGAGATGTGTTGTCATATATATATATATATATATATATATATATATATATATATATGAAGCAGAACTATTAGCGGCCCCATGAAGTTGATGTGACGTGCTGAGAGTTCAGTTTAGTAAGAAAATAGCTAAAATGAGAAATTTTATATTTATTTTGACATATTGCATATAATAATAATAATATACAATTGACATCTTCCTCTTCTTTTCCAATTCTCATAACCAAGGTTTCATGCCAATTAAATATATGTCTTTTTTGTTATTCTCATCATCATAGTCTCATTAAATCTCTATCAAACACCCAAATACCCAAGTAAATCAAGAGACTCCACCTTTTCTTTTTCTACTCATTTTTCTCTACACACTTTTAAAATCATCATCACAATTCATTTCACCTCCACTTTTTTATCTTCCGTCAAATGATTCTCAAATAAGCTACTCAAAAGTAGTTAATACATAAAGGTTTTGCATTTGATCTTGAAATTTAGTAGAAGACAATTAGAAAATCTTTAAAAAGAAAATCAAATAGGTCACTAGTCAAAATTTTACAACTTAAACTACAAATTGCAGATGAATAAAAAGATGATTTTGTAGAAAAAAAAATCTTCTTTTTAGCGTGTTGGTAAGCATTCATTTTTATTTTATTTTGAGTGGGTTTTTTATTTATGTTGATTTTTCTATTTTTTTAGAAGTTAGATAAATGTTATTTTTTTAATCGTTTTAATATTTTTAAAATCCAAATGAAAATTTGGTGCATTTTGAAACTATGCTCTCTTGGTCATCTCTTACATAGTGATAAAATTGAATTTTGTGATTTTTTTATTATTATATAATTTCAAATTTGCAAAGAAAAAAAAAACTCATTTTCTTCTATTCATGGACAAGTTGTAAGGGCTTCAATACACATTTAACGAACATAAGTTTTTCTCTCTTTTTATCTCTCTTCTACTAATCTAATTGCTTTTTCTTTAGTGATTTTGTTCGTATTATTTTTTTCAGATTTATTTGTAACCATTTGGACTGTTTATTTTATTTTTAAATATATGATGAACAATTTTTTCTTATTTTATTTTTTTCGTTGATTTTATTTTTTTAAATATATAATGAACAATTTTTTCTTATTTTTTTTCATAAGTTATTCTATATAATTAGGTAAGCTCTAATCTAATATTAATTTTGTTAATTTTGGTTTTTAGGTTTGGGAATGAAGAAATTTCTTAAAATGTCAGGAATAGAATAAACTCTATGTTTAATTTTCAAGTAAATAAATGCAAAACTTTCTAATTATTTTCTTATATTTTTAATTTAATGTATGTATCCATTTTCTCATATGTATTTGTGTATAATTTGCATTGAATTTTAATAATGGGAAGAGTTATATGTACAGACAAAGTGTACAGACGGTACAGATTTGCTTTTCAAAATTTAATGAATCGATTTTACCCTTCATAAATATCCTCCTCTTATTTTATTACATATGTTACACTATTATCTTTCATCATCTTCTCTTTCCTAGTTTTTCAATAATCATTCAAGCTACATACTTTCATTATCTTCTTTTTCATATTTTTTCAAGAATCATTCAAACTACTCTCTTTCATCATTTTCTTCTCTTTCACATTTTTTTCAACCACCATTAATGAAACACAATATTAAAAACAATATTAATGATTTTCTTTCTAATCAATCTCTTTAAAACATTAAATTTTTTTATTATTATAATAAATATTTTTAATTTTTGAATTATTCTATTTAAAATATTAAAAACAAATTAATTATTACAAATTAATTAGATTAAAAAAATTACTTAATTAATCATTTCACCATTGTGCAAAATTTAAAATTATATGATTATCTAAAAATAAATTAGTTTAAAATATTAATCAAAATTAATCATTAAAGTTTTAATAAGTATATAACATTTAGTATTTACTCGCTAAATAGTTAAATTAATTATTAAAAAAAATGTTTTGGTGACTCTAAAATTAATATGATGAATTTAAATATAATTTTATAATTAAAAAAGAAAATAGAGTAATCATATAATTAGAATATGAGGGTTATAATATTTATGAATTTTAGAGTAAGAAATAAATATATTAGTTAATAAAAAAAATAGTACATCCTATTAGTGGACAATGGAAATGACCATTTTATCAATTAAATCATAAACTTTGGGTTTCATCCATAAATCTATGACGGTATCACATCTCGGAAGTGTTTGAATTTTTAAGTGAAATAGTTTGAGTGGAGATTTAGAAATAAACATGTACCACACCCACATCCATTGAAATACTTAAAAATAATTTTAATATAATAATTTAATTAATTAGTTAAATATAATACTATTCATTATATATATATATATTATAGAATTATACATATACAACTGATATATTTTTTAATTTAAAATTTATGGTTATATTAAAAATTATAATTATAGAAATATACAATAATTAATTTTTTATTATTATGAAAAAATGAATATGGTACATTAGTATTACAGTGGAATGCTTTTAAATGGACCCGACCCAGTCAAATTAAGCATGACCCAAGTCCATTGCGTTCAAGGCCCAGACCCAAACTTCCGAATGGTCCACTAGACCTAAGATCTCATATGATGCCCTTAACTACCAGATGAAATCAGAGTGAATTCCACAGTCTGGGGAGATCCTTTCACGAGGATCTTGGCAATTCTGGCTAACGGCCATCTCAAGTAGTTATAAATAGGAACTTGGCCTTCACTTTTAGAAATCGTTTTTCACTTACAAAAACTTGCCAAAATCGATACTCACTACTCTCAGACCCCTTCAGACACTCTGATGTCCCTTCACGATTTCGATCATAATTCTGATCCCAATCAGCCAGGTCATAGTACCCTTCGTGTTGCCTAATTGGTTCATTATTCTTCTGACCAAGTAATACAAGAAGTTATTATTTCTCACTTAGTTCTTTGTTTTCACTGTTTACGTTCAAATTTGACTGGAGTATCGAAGTATCTACTGCACTTGACTCATGATCATTTTTTCTCTGAGTGTTTGATTGGTTTTTCTGTAAAATCGAATATAAAACGATTTTTATTGGTGGGTTTAAGGATGCTAAGAAATGAGTTTTGATAATTTTGTCTAAATTTTTTCTTAACGATCCTGCAGAAAGATTTGGAATATTCAAATCTTTTACATTTCTCTAATATTTATTAAAAATATGTACATTTGTGTGGGTTATATATACATAAATTGGTGTAGGGGGCTAAATTTCTAAGCCAGATTCAAATTCAGAGCTTAAGCCTAAAACAACTAGCAGGCCTAAGTCCAAGGTCCAGGCTTAGATCATTCGCTCGGACCGTAATGCCCAGTCTCATTCGCAACCTCTTAACTGGCAGATACACAGTTGAGAGATTTCGGATTCTGTAGAGATCCTTCCGCAAGGATCTCGGCAGAACCCCCAACTTATAAACTAGATTCCTTACTTTACCTTTTACTTTAATTGTTCTTACTATATCTAAAAGAAATTTCCAGTACTGTCTACAAGACTTCCTATTTGAAAATGAATATGAAAATTCTTATTGGAAATTCATTATTTTCTGCATTATCCCGGGCTGGAAAGAGCTTAAGGATAGTTTTAACAATGTAGCTTAAGGGAGAAAAAAATAAAATCGATTGTAAAAACCAAACCGGTATGTTTGGATCATTTCGATTTGATTTTTGACTTCAATTCAATTTTGTTTGATTTGGAGGATAAAAAAATTGTATTTTTTTTCAAGTTTAGTTTAGGTCACAGTTTTTCCATTCGATTTTGATCCATACCCACATATTTATTTAAATCATACTGATTTTTTTTTGTTTTATCGAACCGGATTGAATGGAACCAAAAATTATATTCAGTTTTATAAATTCAAAATCGGAAATTTTATTGGTAAGTTCTATTTGGTTTGACTAAAAATCGAATCAAAATGCCCCGCGCTCATCCCGAATACTACCATTAGAATGAACCATATTGAGGTATGTCATCAGTTGAATTGAAAGTAAGAGTTGAAACACACATTTAATCAAACAACTGATGTGCATCAACAACAAAAACTCAATCAATTTTAAAAATAAAAGACAGTAAACCTAATAAAGTCCAAACTAGAAGATAGTAACCCAATGAAGGTGAAAAATAGGGAAAAAAATACACCCGCAACACAATCAAACGCAAGAACAGAGAAACGCATTACAACAACTCAGCCAAACTCAGGAAGTAAAAAGGAAAAATGCACCTGATCATTTGATGTAACTTCGATGCAGCAAGTACCTTTCTCAAAATAAGGAGACAGTGATTAATCACTGCCGGAAGAAATATATATACATGGAAAGAAAATTTGCAACTTACCTGTAATAAAGAAAAATAGAGGTTTGTTTAGGGGCAAAGCAGCTGAAGGAAGAAATGCAGAATGGCGAGGAAAATATATAGGTTAGGGAATACGTCATCTACAGATAAACAAAACACCGACACGTGTAATAGAAATGGTAAAGTAAAATAAAGAGTTGCTTGTAAGGGAAGAATAACAACCGTTACAATGAACAGTGAAAAAAAAACTCAAATGTAATAATCTAATAAGTGAAAATTCTTTTAAATGAGCTTTCTAAAGTTCAAAATACAATTATAAGCCTGTTTCGAAAAACATACAAAAACAGACTTTTAAAAGTTTAATTTTCACTCCGTAGGCCAAGTTTCCTAAAATATCCCTAAATTTTTACAAATCACAGATTCTGTGAATTACGCTCACAGTCTGTGAATTACAGTCATAGTCTGTGAATGGCCTATGGAGTGAAAATCAAACTTTAGTTTTGCAAACATTTCAAAAGTGACCTATAATTGTATAGTAAACTTTTTATGGCCTATAAAAATAAATTTTTCATCTAATAATATATATATATTAAAAGTTATAAGCTCAAATTTTCAAATTAATATTTAAATAAATATTTATTTTCTACTCAACCTAAATTAACACATTTATATATTTTTAAATTAAAAAATTCAAAAAGTTTACCTTACTAAATGAGGTTTGCTTAATTGTATAATATATAAATTTGTATGAAACTAATTTATCATAATTATAATAATAATTTGTACGTATATTTTGAATATATAAATGAAAGAAGTTAAAAGTATTAAAGAATAATATTACATAAAAATGTTAATGGGATTTAAGATTGATATTTAAAAAAAGGGAAAATTATATAAAATAAACCAAATAAAGTTTAAAAATTCAAAACTAAACCGATAGAAGTTTATTTCTATTTTTGAGCCACTCAAACTTTGAGTTTTAAAAATAGACCATCACATATGTGAAGGTCCTCTTCAAAGACCACCTTCACAGATCAGTGTAAAAGATCTTCACAGAAGGATAAAATGGTCAATTTCGTTCATTTTTGAAAAGTGAAAATTTGAAAGATCGTTTTTGTAAAATTTTTAAAGTTAGGCTGTATGATGTAAATAAAAGTTATAAAATAACAAAAATGAAAATAACCCTATAAAAAATTATAAAGTAAATATCTAAGATAAAGGAAGAGATAAAAGAGTATTTATTGTTTCATAATGAGAGAGAAAGAATTAAATACTGTCATACGGATTCCAAGTTAAAATATTCTAAAATTTTAATACTTCTTAATTAATTCTCTCTCTTCCTTCCAAAGAGTAAAAATGTAAGAAAATGTTGGTAGAGATTTGTCTAAGGAGTTGCTAAAGGTCCAAACAATTATCGTGTAGGATGTAACGAGTAACTTTTTACATTTTATTTGGTCAAAATTACCCTTAACATTTAATTCCATTTAATATATTTTCTCTCTTCAACACAATTATGTATCACTCTCATCATAATTACAACAAAACTTTTCTATCTCTCTCTTTATATAATTAATAATACAATTCTCTTCCAATAATCACTGTTTTTTTAGAATGATTCTTTTTTCTATTTTTTCCCTAAAACTTCTGTGATATTATTTTCATTCCAAACTCTTAAGTGTTTTTTTTTCATATAGAAATTTATACAACATATTTTAAATTTTAAAATAAAATTAATTTATTGATTAAATAATCTAATAAGAAAAAAAATAATTTAATATAATAACCAGATTTAATAATTCATAAAATAATAACTTACAATACAATATTTAGTAAATTAAAAAATAGTTTTTATTTTCTTTTTTTAGGGTGGCAATATCATTTATCAATCTATTAGGAAATTTCCGGTTCTATCCTAATTTCTTCCTAGTTCCTAATTCGATTCAACCAAAACAATCAGTACAAACACAAACAAAATATTTAACGTGGTTTGGTAAATTGCCTAATCCACGGAAAGATAACAATTTTACTATGAGAAATAAGAATTACAAGTCATTCAGAAAACACTCTCTCCACACAAAATTACTTTCTTTCTCAACCAGAATCTCTTTTAGGCGAACAACTCCACCATGGCGAGGCAACCCCAAATCAAAATCTCCTTAATGGCGAGACAACCCAATTCGTAATGTCTTTAATGGCAAGACCCCAACCTCAACTCGAAATCTTCTTAATGGCGAGACCCCAACCTCAACTCGAAATATCCTTATGGCGAGACCCCAACCTCAATACTCGAATTCTCCTTAATGGCGAGACCCCAACCCTAATGATCATTACCCCCACGGGTATGATCCAACTCCAATGATCACCACCCTAGAGGGATGAGATTCCAATACGATGATCACCACCCCCCAAAGAGATGTGATGCTTTCATTTTTATGAGACAACTCAATTTATAGCGATCATCAAATATACTTTCCTAATTTATTTTCTTTCCAATTAAGGAATAAAATCAACCAAATTAGGAAAATCAAATGTTTTCAAAATAAGGAACCAAATAATTAAAAAATAGATCCAAAGTCAAAATAGATTATTTCAAAATTTATTTATTAAAAAAAATTCCAAACACCCACCCAATTAACTTATAAGTGTATTATATCTCAAATTGAAAGATAAATGATTATTTTGTTATCTAAAACAACCTCAAATATAACAATTGTATCATACAAAAATATTGTAAAATCATCTTAGAAATCACGTCCAATAAATCTATACATTCTATTTAGGTTGTACAACACTTGTTAGTTAACATTATAAATATATTTATAAATATTTAAAAAAATGAATAAATTAGTGAATTGATTATTTTTTATAACATTATTACATCTATAAATACTATTATTACATCTGCACTAATTTTTTTTTTAAAAAAAAACATAAAATCAACATAATTTCTTATAAATATGCATGGTGCAGGGATTTGAATTTTAAATTTCGATTTGTTTTCAATTTCTACTACAATAGACATTGCATTATTTATTTATTTATTTTTGCTAAATATTACAATTAAAATTATAATATTAATTGATCTAAATAAAATATCAATAAGTATTATCATTCATTAGGTAGACTATATGTTACAAAAACATTATGGATAATGATATGTATTATTACCAATAGCCATTTAAAATTTTCACTTAAATGAATGCATGTATGAGTATAAGGTAATCTAAAGTCAAAATTGTAAAAATAAAAATTACAATTTTTAAAAAAAATAAATTGAACCTTACATTGACACTATAAAATAATATATGTATTCCCATTAATAATTATTGAATATTATCCATCAATCAATAAAATTTTTTCAAAAAACTAAAAATAAATAAAAATTGATAGGAATTTAAATCAATAAATCATTTCTAGAAATAAAACATAATAAATAACCGTGTATATAATAAACTCTCTTATAAATATATTTGGAATCATAATTATAACAAAAAAAATAGAATACCTAACATCGTTCTAAAAAATCTCTAAATGTTTTATTTTTAATATTGATACAAATTAAAATAAAGATTATATATAAGATGTAAAGAAAAATAATTTTATCTAAACTCTTATGGATTATTTTCTATAAATCAATGACTTTTTTTAAATAAACAATAATTGTAGAAGTTAAATCAATCAACAATAAAACCTTAAATAAGATTAAATAATAATATAAATTAAATAATCTAATTTTTTTTTCTAAATATAAATCGAAAACAAAACAATCATATATGAGAAAAAAATAAAGAGACACATAATTTAATATAAAATAATAATTTCTAATTAACTTATTTTTAAAATTATTTTACTTTGAATTTGATGGGTTTCAACAATTAAATTTAAAAATAAGTAAAAATAAATATAATTAATTTACAATGAACATGTTTGATCAATAAACTTCCAAGCCTCATAATCAACAAGATGATGCATCTTGCCATCTTGACTTTTATGGGTGGAATGCCATCGTAAATCATTCACTATATCGATTGATGTAAACATTCTCTTCAACCTTTATTTGATGGGAAAGTAATGAAGTACTTTAACTGGGACTTTGGTTTGAACATTCACATATTTCTTGTCAAACTTATATTTAAATCTACTTTCACCACACTTAGGATTTGGACAATGTGTAATATTGATCAAATCCTTTCTAAACAAGCAATAATGATTGATACATGCATGAATTTTTTCATAACCTAAGTCAAACCTACTCAACAACTTCTTTGCCTCATAGCATGACTTTGGCAATACATCAGTGGATGGAAGCATCTTTTTTAGCAGACTTAATAAATTCACAAATGACTTATCAAATGTACCACTATTAGCTTTGTTATTATACAATGCTGCTACTGCGAATATCTTAGTAAATTCAATACAACCCTCAAATAGAGGAGTTTCAACCTCCTCTAATTTTTGAGTGAACTCGTCATCTCTATTTCATCACGATTAATGTCCACATTTGGGATCCACTCATGCGCTTCAATGTTTGCATCCATAAATATCTTACTTGTGTTAGATGTAGAATGATTAGATGTATATGCATATTCACTATGATCGAATTCCCTTAGTGCATACCATATCTTATACGTAGGGTCCATCCCATGTTTAACTAAGTGCTCCACGACGTCTAGTTTGTGGTGGTAATGATTCATGCAAACTGTGCATGAACAAATGATAACTCCAGATGTAGTTGCACCTTTATTTGCCAATGTGATAAATTTTCTAACTCCCTTTAAGTACTCGGTGTCTAATCTTGAAATACTTAACCAACTATTTTCAAACTCCATTCAATTATATGCACTAGAAAAATAAGCCTAACGCATATAATCATCCTTCCAAACAAGTTAGATTTAAAAACAAAAAAAAAAACCTATAATAGGTTAACTAAAACTTTCCTTTTTGTTTTCCTATAATTAAAGTCATATCTGATCTATTTATTAAATTAAAGTCATATATTATCTATTTATAATTTTCTAGAATTAAAATAATGTAAAAAAAGATGAATGTTTTATTTGATTTATTCATTTCTAATTACTTATAGTACAGTAAATAATTATTAGTATATATTGTAATTCTATAATCTATAAGAGGCATTTTACAAAGTGAAAAGCAAAAAAAAAAAAAGAAAAAAAAAAGAAAAAAAGAAGAAGAAAGAAGAAGAAGGTTATATAATAGTAAATTAATAGAGTCCAAGTAAATTAATGAAAAAAAACAGGAAAATAAATTGTACCTTCAAGAAAAAAGAAATGTTGAGTATTTAATAGATGAAGTCCTCCACTTTTAGAATTTCAACCCTAAAAAATAAGAAAAATCTAAAATTAGATAATCATTTATTGATTTTTGATCAATCTAATAATATATTATAAAAAAATAAGAAAATTATTTTTTTAAGAAAATCAAAGAATTAGCAAATCAAATAGCGAAAACCAATATGAAAAAAATAAGGGTTATAGAAATCATCCCGTAATAAAAACTTTGATTTTCAATTTCCCAACATGAAATTTTTATGCGGTAAAAAAAAATAAAACCCCTCTACCAAATCACATTTTAACTTATGAGAATGTAGTTAAAGTAGCAGGAATAGTTGGTCCAGATTCATATGCAGACTAGATAAAAAACATTATACTGGAGATGCAAAACTTGCATTTAAATAAAAAAATTAAGTATTTAATTTTCTACTTATCGTCTTAACTAATTGTATACTTACAGTAAGTGAAAAACAAATAAATTTGTAGATTAAATGAAAAAAAAAGAAGAACAAACTTACTTTAATGAAAAAGAAATGGAGAGTATTTATATGGATCAAGTCCCTCCCGTGTAGAATTTCAAATCTGCAGATGAGAAAAATATGAAGTGAGGTAAAAACTTATTGATTTTGATTTAAACAAATGCATTATTCAAATTTCCTGGATTAATAACTCATCTCCACTTAGTTGTCATATAAAAAGATATTAGATAAAGGAAACAAACTAATCTATAGGGACACAAGACAATTAGTTCTAGATGACTATCTATATTTACAAAAATGTAATGAATCTATATCTCTAAACAAATTAAACACTTATAAATATCACTGGACACAGTTTTCTAATTTTATTTTCAATAAGTTAACAAACAACCCAGAGCAACATCTGAACACGTAAATATCTAAACACCTATATATATATATTTAATCATTTCGCATCGATGATTTACTATGCA
This sequence comes from Cardiospermum halicacabum, assembly GCA_031304145.1. NCBI lineage: Eukaryota > Viridiplantae > Streptophyta > Magnoliopsida > Sapindales > Sapindaceae > Cardiospermum > Cardiospermum halicacabum. The sequence continues at coordinate 19,165,815 of CM062393.1, read as the reverse complement.
TCATAACTCCTATTGACACCTAAGAATTAATAGAAAAATTATTCTTAAACATAGAAACACACTCTTATGAATACAATAATTATTCTCTATTAAAGAAACACATTTATGATTACTTGAGTGGAAGACAATATATGATAACAGATAAGTAAGTAGTTAGGAATCAGTAGGGATGGCAATGGGTGGAAACCCGACCCGAATCCGCCAATCCGAATCCTAACCCGAATCCATTAAATGTACCCGAACCCGACCCGAACCCTGTATAGTTTTAATGGATTCGGGTTGGATTTGAACCCGTGGATTCGGGTGCACCCGCGGGTATCCATGAAAAATAAATAAATTAAAAAATATATATTAAGTGATAATTATTGGATTATAATTTAATATAACAATTAGTTGATATTAATATATATTGCTATTGATATTTTTGAAAAATATTTTTAAAAATTTAATTTAAATAAATTTCATTTTTAATATATTTTTTTTTATTAAAATTCACTCCTGATTCATTCAAAAAAAATAACTTTATATTATTTTATTATTTATTAGTTGAAATTTTTATTATTAATATAAAAAAAAATAGACAACATTTTCCACTAATCCACGCTCAATTAGTGGCCTATGCCACTAAAGTTTTTTTCTTCAGATTTTTATAAAAAAAATAAAAAATTAAATGACACTAAATATTAAAAAATAATTAAAAATTATATAAATTTAAATTTAAAAAATTGCAAAAATTTAAATTTATATTTTTATTAATTAAAAAAATAAAAAATTTCATGGTTCGTGGATTCGGGTTAGGGTCATCCGAACCCGAATCCAAACCTGCAACAATGGAAGGATTGAGAATGAAACCCGAACCCGCGAACCCATGAACCCGCGAACCCGAATCCATGATGGATTTTGTGGATGGACATCCACAGGTTAGTGGGTTCATGGATTATTTTGCCATCCCTAGGAATCAGATCGTTCTCTAATTTTTACAGTCACATAAAATAAACAACTCTATTTCATACATCTATTTGATCATTTAAACAATTTAGAAATAATGAGAAAGAAGAATATGAGATACGAACCATATAAGAGAAGAATTTGAGATACGAACCAAATCATTCATGAAATTTTGCAGCCATAACATTTGTAAATGCTACATCTGCATAAAACAAACAAAGCTTCATAATAAATCTATTCAAATATATAAAAAGCAATTGAAAAATCTGGAAGTGGAATGTAATGGAGAAGATATCACTATAATTCTACAATGTATTAATTATACCCGACAACAACAATGGTTCCACATTTAAATAACAAACTTGATCTTTCATCTAATACCGAATTTGCTGCCACCCCAAACAAGAAAAAACATAAGTAACAAAGAAATTTATTAATGAAGATTATTAATTACCAGAAGCTAAAAAGCCGTAGAAGACTATGATGTCCAACTTCTCCGCTCACCTTAGCTTTGGAGATAAGAAAATCAAGAACTTTGAGATTCAACAACAATGATGGTAAATTCAGACCCTTTGTTCAACTTAATCAAAGTGTAAAATTGTGCCCTAAATTTACAATAGGTTACTTGGCTTTAGTTAAGGAATTCCAATAGGTCAAATTTGTTAATAAAATAAAATAATATTTAAAGTAGCTTAAATTATTATTATTAAAACTAGTGTTTTATAAAAAAAGATATTTTAAAAAAAACTCGCGTAAATACAAAATTTGGAGCCAAAATTTTAAAACAAAATTATTTATTAAAATTTATAAAGTTCAATAATGGCGGTTTATGAGGACCGCCGTCATTGGCATATTTATTATAGCGGTCATAATGGGTCACTATAATTGACAAATATGTTACCAGCGGTCGTACTAGGCCGCTGTAATTAATAGATCAATAGTAGCGGTTTACCAAGACTATTGTAAATAAGAAACGATTACTAGCGGTCCTTTATGCATGCTACAATAATGTAGTTAATTACAACACTACTACCAAACCATCGTTATTATTATGTTGCTAAAAGTCTAAATTGTAGTAGTGAAGGCTTTTTTTTTTTTTTTTAAGCATGATGTGATTTAGCTTTATTTTAATTACTATTTGATTAAAATGGTAAAATACATGAATATAAGATTTAAATTAAAGAATTGGGATTAAAATATTTAAAATTATATAATATATTAGTACCAAATCCAAATTATAAATATAACTATATAGCAAACATTATAAATATTTATAAGGCATAAGGGTCTTAGAAGCCCCTGAACTTGACTATATTTTTCAAGTTAACCCTTCAACTTCACGAAGGGTCAATGTAGCCCCTTAACTTTCAGATTTTGTGTCAAATAAGCCCTTTTTGCTGATGTGGAGGGCATAATTGACATTTTAAAGTTAACATTTTTTGCTGTCTGATCAGCCTCCACATCAGCAAAAGGGCTTAATTGACCCACCATTTGGAAGTTGAGGGGCTAAATTGACTCTCCGTAAAATTTGAGGGCTAACTTGAAAAGTATAGCCAAGTTCGGGGGCTCCTGAGACCCTTATGCCTATTTATAATGCTTTAAAATACTTAAAAATAATATTTTTAAAATTTTGGGGTCAATTTATAATTAAAAAAGTTAAAAAGTGAAATGGCATGTTACTTTTTCTACATGCCAAATATGGTCACCAATTCACATGTCAAATGCCAAATTTTTGTATTTGAATGGGTGTAATGGAATGTGGTTGGAGCAAATTTTTGGACTAAAATGGAAAATGGAAGCTTGGGTTGGAGATAGCCTTAGTATTAAGACATCTATTTTATTATCAGCATTAATACTGACTATGTACTTTGGTGTTTTATGACTTAACTTTTATGATGACTCTTCAACTGACACTGATAATTTATTTTCTTTGCAGAATTAAGTCTAGAGGAGTCAGAAATTGTGAACCTTTTATATCTATTTTTCAGACTTTTTAAGATATTATGTGATGAAGATCACTTCTTGTTTTGAATTTATTTTGATGTATTGTTGAATATACTTGTTGCATGAATGATTTGTTGTTGCTGGTCAATATTGTTGTTATTAGTAGGTGTGGATTATTTTGAAATTAGAAGGTACTTTTGATTTTCATGTCTTGTTATTTGTTGTTGCTGGTCAATATTGTTGTTGTTAGTTGCTATGAATTATTTTGATATTAAAAGGTGGTTTCGATTTTCATTGTCTTGTTGTGTAACACATACAAAACTATTGACGATGGAGTGAATATTGTGAGATGAACATATTCATAAATAACAATTGAACAATGGTAAATATTTGAAATTAATTTGCTAGGTATCACTTTGTTTTGTGATCAAGGACATTTTTGTCATTTCATGTTATGATGAAATAAAATTTCAAAATAATTGAAAAATAAAATATATTACCAGATCACATGCCAGAATCCTAAATTATGCGCACATGGGATGAATTTTTTTAATAATTTTTTAACGAACGTTAACAGAAAACAAGAACAGATCTGGTTTCGAGTCTAAGGGTGGTTTTCCAAACCTTATCAAAACAGGGTATTGAAAATAAAATTTTTGAAAATTATTATTACTATTATTATTTTAAACTTTCCAAAAAATTTATTTACAAAAGTAGTAAATACCAAAAACAACAACACAAATCATACAAAAATTTATATTATAAAAAACACAATTGGTACCAAAATCAAACTGAAATCAGAAATTGAATAGATATAAAAACTGAAGAAACAAACACAATTGGCAGTAGAGTCGAGAAAGTAAACCAATCTTGCAAACCCCATCAAAATGTGTTTGGCCAAATATGTATCATCCGTCTCATTTTTCAACAAAAATAAGCTCATTACATTTTGCAACAAAATGTATATATTTCAACCAAATTTTTTTCTTTCTTTTATTCCCATGATTTAAATATATTTCTTCCGGTTTGTTTTAACCGCAATGTTTCTCCACGACATATTATCTAATACTTAGACCATCCAGAGCGCGGTCTCTCAACGAGTCTCTAATGTGACACACTCAAATATTTTATTAATTTAAATAAGAAAGAGAGTGTAATTATTGCATTTGAGTCTCTCGTTTGAGAGACGAATTTCTCCAAACTTGAACAAATAACAAAATTACATGCGGAGGTAAGAGAATGTATGTGAGATGAATGCATTACCCCACATCTACTTTTATATTATTTATTATTTATATTTTTATTTTTTTTAATTTTTTTAAAAATTTAATGGACCCCACTAAGAAACGCTGCGGTATAAATGATCTTAACTTTAATGGTAAATATTTTTAATTATATACAACTAAAAATTATGATAATTATATATTTCAAAAATAGATATTAAAATAAATAAAATAATATTCCACCTGTATTTATTTATTTATTTATAAATCAGAAACAATATTTGAAATAAAATTTATTGATAAAGAGTATTTGTATAAAAGAATATTTCAAATAGTGTAATAATTAATATCTATATTAAAAAAAATAAAAAAATAAAAAATCTCCGATTTAAGAAAAGTAGACGTAAATCGTAATTCCCATAATTTCGAGGGCATAAATAATAAGAGGGGAAAAAAAATGCTCCATATCTTCTACTTTTACGCCGGCCGACCTCCATCCTCCTGATACGGATCGCCTCTGCCCGTACCTCTTCACTATCTTCTCCGTTTTTTACCTCTTTGCACCCTGTCACCACATCCAGCTCCTCGAATCGACTTGAGCTGCATTGAACTTCGAGTAAGGTTGTTAATTGTCGGCTGTGGTATGTGATTTTGTTTACAGAGATTATAGGTAGACGAAAAGGAAAAAAAAAAAGGAAAAAGGCGTGAACTGTATTTTCCATTTTTGTTTCTTAGAATTCAATAGCACTCTGGTTTCTTGCATGCCGACTGTACTACGGAAGTCCCAAATAATATATATATTCTCTCTGTCTGTCTGTATGTTAACCTGTTTAACATTAAGCTGATCGATCTTTATGTATAATGAATGTAAAATTGGTACTACTTATGTATTTTTAATGAATAAGCTGAATAATGCGAACTATGGAAGTGTATTGTCTGGTTAATTAAATTATGAACTGGTTTCAAGCTCTCATGTAATATAACAATAGCAAAGCTTGGCAATAGAAGTTGCCATATATATAACATCTCCATGGCCAATTTTATTTATATAGTGATGATTTGATTGATTTTGATGATGAGTTCGAATTCTGTATATACTTCATTACAATCTTTCTAATTTTTAATTTAATTTAATTTAATCTATTTATTTTCAGTTTAGGTCGAGAACACCTCATTCCATTACTCTCCCGCTAACTCAATCAGAGTCTCCACGAGAGATTATCATTTCTCTTTGGAGGTCGCCTCAAGTAGTTGGAAATGGACTTGAAATCGTGGAACTATGGTAAATCAGTGCTAGATTATAGATAATTGAAGTTATAGATTCTTATTTATTTATTTTGATTTTTCAACTAGGTTACGACTTGATTTTGGGATCGATAGCAACATTTTACATCTTTATGATACCCTATACCAAGGTCGAGGAAAGCTTTAATGTTCAGGTTCAGTTCCTTCTACTTTTATTTCATGGTAGATAAGCTGCACTTCGACTTCTAAAATTTTCTAAATATTTAATTCTTTCTGATTTGAACAATTCTCCGTGACTTGTTAGCATTAGAACTCAAACATGTATAATTGCCTTTGAGCAGTTTTTGCAGTACCTCATTGTTCATTTCTTTTGGTTATTTTGATATATGGATAATGTGGGGGAAAATGGAAACTGTATTTTCTCTGCTTAACTCATCATGTTTTGGTGGTTATCCAGGCAATGCATGACTTACTGTATCATCGAAATCACTTGCAAAATGTGAGATAGTTGTATATTTTATACATGTTTTCACCTGTCTACTCTGCCTTGCTTTTAAACTACATAATGAACTCTTACAATTTCTTATCTTAGTATGATCATTTGGAATTCCCTGGAGTCGTTCCTCGGACGTTTACTGGTAAGCTTCAGTAGTTGGCTTTTCATGATTGCACTGGTATGCTATTTAATACGTTCAGTACTTACAATTTAGAATTTACTACTACACTCTCCATTTATAGATTTTGTAATTAATATTGTTTTCCTTGCAGGTGCATTTATTGTCTCGATTTTGTCATCTCCAGTAGTGTTGGCAATGAAGCTACTGCACTTGCCAAAATTATATGCTCTTGTTGCAGGTTAGTCCTTCTTGTCTTCTGTGCTGCAAGTTGTCTAGGCATCCTTTTGTATGTATATAAAATATTTTGAGAAGGTCAGCTGTGGATCAAGGATCATAAGGACAGTTCACCTTTGATTTTTAATTTTTTGCTTTTTTATTTATTCCAAAACCATGATTCTAGCATATTCTGTATGAAAACTAACTTGTGGGCATACCCTTATGTACCATTGGGGCACAAAGATGGTGAAGCACCAGTGCTATCATATATATAAGAGGTTTTGGTTTATCAATAATGCTACATATATTAAATAATACACTCAATGAGTTTTGCAGATGTTTGTGGTCATTCACCTCTACAGCTTTTGGTTGTGTTACATTATGTAATTAATTGTTTCTCTAAAGCAACTTGACCTGTTCTATTCTTATTTTGTAGTACGTTTGGTATTGGGTTGCATTGTATTATCTACATTACGTTTTTTCCGTATTCAGGTACAAAAATATTGTTCTATCTATACCTTTACATTTACATGTTGATTGGTTTGAAGAGGCCTCTTCTTTTTGGCTAAATTCTAGATTATAAAATCCAATTTTTAAAATTTTTTTTTAATATGTTATCTTTAAATAGTGGGTATTTCTTACTTGATTTCACTCTTTTCCCCTTGCATTGAAAAGCTGAAATCAACTGTGTGCACTTTGAGAGTAAACTCACTTCTTGCATTGTTACAAGCTTGTAGATTTACTATGAAAGGGACAGTATGGTTGTCAATCATAGCCAAATAAATGATTAATTTATATTTTATTATGAGCAACAGTCTCCAACGTAGCCTTCATTAGAAAACCTTGCACCTACCTACTTTTAAAAGTTTGTGTATAAAATATTTGATTAGATTGGAAGTTAACTTGTGCATGGAATGTTTCCATTTGAAGTATAACTTATTATATGGTATAAGTAAAATGCTGCCCCTAGCAAGTTTAAATTTTGTAGGGTTTTGCACCTTTATATTTGTACTTAGGTTGCTGTATATTGTTGTCAATCTGTCCTGCACGATGCAAACTTTTTCCAATGCTAGTGCTTGTCTAAAACATGGTCTAATGAAACTGTACATGTTCACTTATATTTTTAATTATACATTCTTCAAAGTGGCTGGAAGACTACATTAATGCAACTTAAAAAAGAAGCATTAAAAAATTTATTTCCTTAAACTACTTGAACAAAAGGGAATATCCATCTTGGTTGCTTTATGATAGTTTCTCTCTTGAAAGCTCTAAAGTTGTAAACTAGTTGATTTTGGAATAAGATTGATATGGTTGACATTGCTATTTAGGTTAGAAACAAATTTGGGCACCAAGTAGAAGCTTTGTTCGTGATTCTAACAGCACTGCAGTTTCACTTTCTTTTCTATTGCTCACGTCCTCTTCCTAATATACTTGCTATGGCAGTAGGTAAGTTTCTCTGCTGATCTCATTTCAGTTATTTTTGTGAAACTACTTGGTCTGTCTTTATAATCCAACGCAACTAGAGGTTTAACTTCTCGAAAATTACTTTAGTTTCTTTTCATTTGTTTGTTTGTCTATTTCAACTAATATCAAGAGAATTATTTAAAAAGACGAAATTTTTTCTATGTAGTTTTTCATTGCGTGGTAGAGGAGGACTGGATATAATTGGATTTATGTTGAGATTGAAAATGGTGCAACCCACTTCTCAACCCTATTAATGTTTAACCTAGAGCATGTGTTGGATTGGGTTGATTTTCAGCCTTGCTCCAATTGCAAAACATACAAGAATAAGACAACAATTATTTTTTTCAATATTGACCCCAATTCTAATTGGGAATTCCTTTGTGGATCCTGTGGTAGTCCCCTCCACTGATAGGAGATATATGAGTGATACAAGCGTATATAAAACAAGAAAAAAGTAGTTAATATCATATAAATAATATTCTTTTAAATTTACAATCAAAATATAAATGTATAAGAAGTGCTTTATGTACAGACTTCTTATCATAGGTAAACCATCAGTGGATATGTAAACCCTGCCAATATTATAGGTAAAAATATGAGGTTAGTGGGTATGTAGTACCTGTTAACAATTTAGTAAGTTAGGCTAACCATCAGCTCATTTGAAAGATGACTTTTAACACCTATCAACTATGAAAACTTACACATGTTTATAGAACTAAATCACATAGTTTTAAGTTTAACTAAGAGGCAATCACTATCATTTTAGTGATAACAATTAAATCTTAGTGAGCGATAGTGAGAAAGAGAAAAGTATTGGAGAAATAACTATTGAAAACAACGGCAAAGGATTGCAAATAGCAATAGAAAGACTAGAGAACAGACCAAGTGACTTAGATAATTCTTCTTTTATTTCTATTCATTTTAATCTAAATGTACCCCTTATGACCATGTATATGCCATTCGGTCCATTTCCTATATGGAAACGATGTCATCAGTGTCTGTACACTGTATATATGCCGTATGCAACCGAATTTAGCATCATTGGTATGGACATATTCGACATAGACCACCACTACAAGCCTAGTCCATGTTTTAGATGCTATTCATGTACCAATCACTAGGAGGGGGAGAGGTAGACTTTGTTTAACTTGGACTTTGTTTAACTTGGACTAATGTAGTAAGAAAAATATTTCCAAAATATAGAATTTGAGTAAGATCTATATAAAAAATAAAATATAGTAGAACCGGAGAATTCATGTAGCCAACCCTAATTGAATTAAGGACTGATACCATCCATGCTTGATATTTACAATGACTAATAAATAAATAAATTTATTATACCAGGTAAAAATTGCGGG